>JAHIAM010008604.1:0-10556 GCA_021605205.1 Aegilops longissima
AAAAAGTTTGAATATGAATCTGAACAAATTTCGAAATTTTAAACTTTCAAAAACATGTTTGAGTTGAATTACTGGATAGAGGAGATCATGCTGAAGAAGTGGGCGTTGGTTTCATCTAGTTTGGATGAGCAGTAAAAAGTTATGGCTATTTGAAAAATCAGGGCCAAATCTGTTTTACAAAAGAAAAAAAATAGCTATGGCTAAGGTCTAATGTATAAATCGTGAGCGACAATCTAATCTATTGTATTAGTCTAAAAGTAATAAACTACAGAAGTATAAGTAGAAAAAAAAAAAAACAAAGTAAGATACCTTTATAAAGAGAGAAAAGACAACGAGAGAAGAAAATTTCAGAAATCGGCGGAGAGGGAAAGAAAATATTTTTCTTAGTCAAACCAAAATATTGATTTAACCCGAATCAGATGATTTTGGAGGCTCTATGGGTCTATATTTATAGGTGGAAAAGAGGCTTAGGGTTAAAGGCTAGCAATGTGGGACTAAGCGTGAGCGTAATTAAACGAAACAGAGCGGAAAAAGGCTAAGGCCTCGCACTGGGCCTAAAGGCCTCGGCCGGCCGCGCGTACACTGTAAATTTTTTTTTGAGCAATAGAAAAGAAAAGAAAAACTATGAAAAAAAAGAAAAAAATGGGGAAGGAATATGGCCCGCTGGGCCTGGCCCATTTAGGAGGAGGGAAAAAGAAAAAAAAGAAAAAAAAACAAAGGCGCCCATGCTACTATGTTGCGCGTGGGCGACTGTTAGTCCTAAGCGCACGTGCAGTTTTTTTTGAAACAGAAAAGGAAATCTGAATAAATAAAACCAAAATAGAATTTTATATAGACATATTATATATCAAAATTTTCAGAAAAAGATTTTCTACAGCATGAACATTATTCTAGCATTAAATAAAATACACACAAATTTAAATAAAGCAAAGAGTGCTTCAGCTCTAATAAAATCAAATAAAAATCATTTTAAAAATACCAAAATGAATTCAAATTTATTCCTCTCCAATTTTCTATTGTAGGAATCATGTTACCCTATTTTCCATGTATTTTATTTTTGGAGAAAAATAATTTGAATAAAACTCAAATAACTCCAAATTGAAAATAAATTCAAAAGAACTTTGAATTTATTTCTTTGAAACTCCCTACTCATATTTCATATGTTTTGAAGAAGTCATTTTATCTTCGCTCATGAAAATCATTGAGTTGCATAAAGTTTCAGAATTGGAAATATTTTCCAAATGAAATTCAAATATTTTCAACACCCCTTGTCATTTAAATAAATGGAAGAAGTCATGTCATCTTCTCTCCAGGGTTTTGTGATGAAGAGTATTTGAATTCACGAAAAGCATAAAAGCAAAAATGAAAATTTGGGAAAGTCCTTTTATTCCCTCTCATTTAACTTTCAAAAAGTTTCAAATTTCACTCAATCAATCACACAACAATTCAAACAAACAAACAAATCTATCTATTTATTATAACATTCCAAAATTTAGAATTTTGGGATGTTACAAATCTACCACCCTTAAAATGAATCTCGTCCTCGAGATTCGGAGAAACTAGAAAAAAGAGTTAGGGTTTGGGGTCTTCTCAAAAATCCATCGATCGTCTCGGGTTCTGGTGCTACCACCCTTAGAAGCATTATTCGGTTCCATCAAAACTCAGATACTCCATCCTTATTCTTTGGCGAATCGGTCTTCTCGAGATATTAAGGATAATTCCTTCTGGGCTCTTAGGTGAGTGGCAAAACCTTTTCCTCAATTCCTTTGTCCATTCCTCTTGGTAAGGTTATTCGAGGCTGGGTCTTCATATAGGCAGATGCGGCGCCAATTCTAAACAAATATCGGTATCTCATGGTGGTCAAAGGAAAAGGGTATATTCTAACTATTTGAGGTGAGAGTGTTATTTGATAAAATCGAAAAAGATGAAAGTAAAGGATCTGTTTGAAAATAAAGTATTAGAGATTTTCGGTCCTAGGGCTCTTAGGTTTCTAGGGTCACTCTCGTCAACATGTGCTCGATACCATATCATGGCGACCCGACCTCAGGCGAGTCAAGCCTCGTGTTTACATGCCATCCTGGATCGGTATCTTGGCACACACAGGTACATCAATGTATATATCAAAGTGCAATCACATGTATAAATAACGTAAATGATATATACCTCATAAGTCACAATGAAACAAATAGTCGGGTATGGAGTCCCATCAGCGCCATCGGCGAGTTGAGTGTGAGCCGTAACCTGTCGTAACTCTTACTAAATCGAAGAAAATCTGCAACATGATACGTTGTGAGTAGGTCGATACATTGAATGTCTGGCAAGATCACAACATGAGAAAGCAGATGATAAAACTATACTATATGCAATATGGCTTTGTGGCTTTGTGCAGTTTTGTTTTGCGTAAAAGCTGGTTTTATTTTCCCTACATCAAGTAATAAGCGAAGGCGTACTATGGAGTTTTCTATCATGACATGGTTCCGTAACGATGTCTCATCATAAGTTGCCCACAATTAAGTTATCAATCCGGTGTTGAGAGTTCGAGATAGATCCAAGTCGGATGCTCAAATTGTCGTAGCAAGGGACGGCTAATCGATTAGGTTTTAACCCTCTGCGAGGTTTGTACACTTTACATAAGATTCGATCCTCTTTTTACGTTCTCGCACTTGAGGGTGTTTGAGAACAAGATGACCAAAACATGGTCTTAGAAGAGTTTCCCGACCTTTGTCCGTGCTCATTCAATCTCTAGTAGTTCTACATCTGCTGCACCGTCCTAGCGAGTCACAACTAAGGTCAACCAAGCCGAGCCCATAGTGACTTGCGGTTTGCAGGTAAGCTCCGGGCATGAAGTATAGTCTCTTTGAGTCTGGTGAAGCTTTCGCAAGATGTCATGGCCTCCATGCATCCGGCCAACCACTGGTTTCTCAGGGTGCCGTCAGCCGTCCTTCACCCGATGAGTGTGTATTGAATTCTTGTCTCGAGTCTTGAAGTCTTGAGGCCTTGAAGATGCAGTCCTTGCAGATTCCATCATGGAGTTATCGTCATTGGCGTAGATCCTCCATTCTCACACCACTCCGAGCACTCATACCAACCCGTCTACTATAGCGTAGCATTAAAATAAATAACGTCCGGGCTTGTAACGAGGTGATGGGTTCCTACCTCATGCATACTACTCAACTACAAAGTTCAATATCACTCTGGAGGGATTGTGGCGAAGATGACACTAGATGCAATAAAACATTGGTATGAAAAACATGGTCAAAGTGAACTTGCACGGTAATACTTGATGAATAACAACATTTGTCGAGAAAATGACTTGGTAGAACTAATCGTCACTCGTTGAAAATGTATATAGTGAACATAGCATTCACATAAGCAAACATCCTAGCAAACAATTTTAGCACTTCAAAATAACAATCAAAACAGCAAGGAAAATCGATAATAAAACTCAAACAAAATCAAAAGAAACTTCAAATAAAACTACAAAGAAAAACTACTAACGAAGATCTATGACTTTGCTACAAACATCTAATATAGTTTTGCTGTAAGTAAAAACTTAACAACAATTAAAATACTAAACTAATAAATTAACAGAAAATAAAATGTAAAATAACTAATTTAACAGAAAGTATTTTTCCATAAAATTTTATTTGCAAAAGAAACAAATAAAAAGCTTTTATAAAACTCTAACTATGACCTATAGAAGGTTTCATACAAAACTAAGGAAAATAAATTTTTTAAAATAAAAATAAATTTTCTTTTGTTGACTAACAGAAACAAAACTAAATTTTTCAAGAGTGACAAAAAGAAATAATTTGAAACTAATAAAACAATAAAGAAAAGACTAAAACAAAACTATAACTAAAACAGTACTGTTTTGCTAAAACCTAATTTAAAAATAAAGTAAAATAAAAAGTATATGCTACTGGATAGACAAAACCATAATAAAACAGTAGCAAAAGAATCAATCAAAATACTTTGTAAAACTCAAAATATGACCAAATTAGTGATTTGAACAAATTTCATCAAATTCAAATCTAAACTATTCAAATTTGAAACCTAATTACACAAACAGAAACTTAAGCAAATTTGTGACACAATGCAAAAGAATCAACTCAAGCAGATTCTGAACTTAAGTTATGAACAAAAGAAGTTTGAATATGAATCTGAACAAATTTCGAAATTTTAAACTTTCAAAAACATGTTTGAGTTGAATTACTGGATAGAGAGATAAATGCGAAGAAGTGGGCGTTGGTTTCATCTAGTTTGGATGAGCGAGTAAAAGTTATGGCTATTTGAAAAATCGAGGCCAAGCTGTTTTACAAAAGAAAAAAATAGCTATGGCTAAGGTCTAATGTATAAATCGTGAGCGACAATCTAATCTATTGTATTAGTCTAAAAGTAATAAACTACGGAGTATAAGTAGAAAAAAAAAAAGAAAACAAGTAAGATACCTTTATAAGGAGAAAGACAACGGAGAGAAGAAAATTTCAGTGTAGGAGGGAAAATATTTTCTTAGTCAAACCAAAATGATTTAACCCGAATCAGATGATTTTGGAGGCTCTAGGTCTATATTTATAGGTGGAAGAACTTGGGGTTAAAAATTTGGGCAATGTGGGACTAAGCGTGAGCGTAATTAAACGAAACAGATC
Organism: Aegilops longissima; assembly: GCA_021605205.1. Lineage (NCBI taxonomy): Eukaryota > Viridiplantae > Streptophyta > Magnoliopsida > Poales > Poaceae > Aegilops > Aegilops longissima. The sequence goes on from JAHIAM010008604.1 coordinate 4,650, forward strand.
GGAAAAAGGCTAAGGCCTCCTTGGGCCTAAAGGCCCCGGCCGACCGCGCGCGTACACTGTAAATTTTTTGAGCAATAGAAAAGAAAAGAAAAACTATGAAAAAAAAGAAAAAAAATGGGGAAGGAATATGGCCCGCTGGGCCTGGCCCATTAGGAGGAAAAAGAAAAAGAAAAAAAAACAAGGAGCGCCCATGCTACTGTTGCGTGCGTGGGCGACTATTAGTCCTAAGCACGTGCAGTTTTTTTGAAACAGAAAAAGGAAATCTGAATAAATAAAACCAAAATATAATTTTATATAGACATATTATATATCAAAATTTTCAGAAAAAAGATTTTCTACAGCATGAACATTATTCTAGCATTAAATAAAATACACACAAATTTAAATAAAGCAAAAGTGCTTCAGCTCTAATAAAATCAAATAAAAATCATTTTAAAAATACCAAAATGAATTCAAATTTATTCCTCTCAATTTTCTATTGTAGGGAATCATGTTACCCTATTTTCCATGTATTTTATTTTTGGAGAAAAATAATTTGAATAAAACTCAAATAACTCCAAATTGAAAATAAATTCAAAGAACTTTGAATTTATTTCTGAAACTCCTACTCATATTTCATATGTTTTGAAGAAGTCATTTTATCTTAGCTCGTGAAAATCATTGAGTTGCATAAAGTTTGGTTGGAAATATTTTCCAAATGAAATTCAAATATTTTCAACACCTTGTCATTTAAATAAATGGAAGAAGTCATGTCATCTTCTCTCCAGTTTTGTGATGAATATTTGAATTCACGAAAAGCATAAAAGCAAAATGAAAATTTGGGAAAGTCCTTTTATTCCCTCTCATTTAACTTTCAAAAGTTTCAAATTTCACTCAATCAATCACACAACAATTCAAACAAACAAACAAATCTATCTATTTATTATAACATTCCAAAATTTAGAATTTTGGGATGTTACAAATCTACCACCCTTAAAATGAATCTGATCCTCGAGATTGGAGAGAAAAAGAAATAGGTTAGGGTTTGGGGTCTTCTCAAAAATCCATCGATCGTCTCCGGGTCTCAATTTTACTACCCTTAGAAGCATTATTACGGTTCCATCAAAACTCGGATACTCCATCCTTATTCTTTGTGAAATTCGGTCTTCTCAGATATTAAGGATAATTCCTTCTGGGCTCTTAGGTAGTGGAAACCTTTTCCTCAATTCCTTTGTCCATTCCTCTTGGTAAGGTTATTAGACTGGGTCTTCATAGGCGTAGTGCAGCGCCAATTCTAAACAAATATCGGTATCTCATGGTGGTCGAAAAGGAAAAAGGGTATATTCTAACTATTTGAGGTGAGAGTGTTATTTGATAAAATCGAGAAAAGATGAAGTAAAGGATCATTTGAAAATAAAGTTTTAGAGATTTTCGGTCCTAGGGGCTTTCGGTTTCTAGGGTCCGTCCTCAGTCAACATGTGCTCGATACCATATCTGTAGCGACCCGACCTCAGGCAGTCAAGCCTCTGTTTGTGCCATCCAGGATCGTATCTTTGCTTTACACGATACATCAATGTATATATCAAAGTGCAATCACATGTATAAATAACGTAAAACTGATATATACCTCATAAGTCACAATGAAACAAATAGTGGGTATGGAGTCCCATCAGCGCCATCGGCAGGTTGAGTGTGACCGTAACCTGTATGTAACTCTTACTGTCGAAGAAAATCACGCGCAACATGATACGTTGCAGCCGTGTGAAATCGATACATTGAATGCGGCAAGATCACAACATGAAAGCAGATGATAAAACTATACTATGCAATATGGCTTTGTGGCTTTATTATGCGAGTTTTGTTTGCGTAAAGCTGGTTTTATTTTCCTACATCAAGTAATAAGCGAAGGCGTACTATGGAGTTTTCTATCATGACATGGTTCGCCAACGATGTCTCATCATAAGTTGCCCACATTGTTATCAATCCGGTGTTGAGAGTTAGAGATAGATCCAAGTCGGATGCTCAAATTGTCATGGCAGGGACGGCTAATCGATTAGGTTTTAACCCTCTGCGAGAGGTTTGTACACTTTACCCAAGATTGATCCCTCTTTTTACGTTCTCGCACTTGAGGTGTTTGAGAACAAGATGACCAAAACATGGTCTTCGAAGAGTTTCCTGACCCTTTGTCGGTGCTCATTCAATCCTACCGTAGTTCTACATCATGCCCGTCCTAGCAGTCACAACTAGGGTCAACCAAGCCATAGTGATGACTTGCGGTTGCACGAGTAGCTTAGGGCATGAAGTATTCTTCCGTCTCTTTGAGTCAGGGTGAAGCTTTCCATAAGATGTCATGGCGCTTCTCCATGCATCCGACCAACCTTTGGTTTCTCCGGTGCCCGTCAACAAATCCTTCACCAGTGGTGTGTATTGAATTCTTGTCTAGTCTTGAAGTCTTGAGGCCTTGAAGATCGATCCTTGCAGATTCCATCATGGAGTTGTCGTCATTGGCGTAGATCCTCCATTCTCACACCACTCCAGAGCACTCATACCAACGTCTACTATAGCGTAGCATTAAAATAAATAACGTCCGGGCTTGGTAACGAGGGTGATGGGTTCCTACCTCATGCATACTACTCAACTACAAGTTCAATATCACTCTTGGAGGGATTGTGGCGAAGATGACACTAGATGCAATAAAACACATAGGTATGAAAAACATGGTCAAAGTGAACTTGCACGGTAATACTTGATGAAGATAACAACATTTGTCGAGAAAATGACTTGGTAGAACTAATCGTCACTCCGTTGAAAATCTATATAGTCGAAACATAGCATTCACATAAGCAAACATCCTAGCAAACAATTTTAGCACTTTCGAAATAACAATCAAAACAGCAAGGAAAATCGATAATAAAACTCAAACAAAATCAAAAGAAACTTCAAATAAAACTACAAAGAAAAACTACTAACGAAGATCTATGACTTTGCTACAAACATCTAATATAGTTTTGTTGTAAGTAAAAACTTAACAACAATTAAAATACTAAACTAATAAATTAACAGAAAATAAAATGTAAAATAACTAATTTAACAGAAAGTATTTTTTCCATAAAATTTTATTTGCAAAAGAAACAAATAAAAAGCTTTTATAAAACTCTAACTATGACCTATAGAAGGTTTCATACAAAACTAAGGAAAATAAATTTTTTAAATAAAAATAAATTTTCTTTTGTTGACTAACAGAAACAAAACTAAATTTTTCAAGAGTGACAAAAAGAAATAATTTGAAACTAATAAAAACAATAAAGAAAAGACTAAAACAAAACTATAACTAAAACAGTACTGTTTTGCTAAAAACCTAATTTAAAAATAAAGTAAAAATAAAAGAAGTATATGCTACTGGATAGACAAAACCATAATAAAACAGTAGCAAAAGAATCAATCAAAAATACTTTGTAAAACTCAAAATATGACCAAATTAGTGATTTGAACAAATTTCATCAAATTCAAATCTAAACTATTCAAATTTGAAACCTAATTACACAAACAGAAACTTAAGCAAATTTGTGACACAATGCAAAAGAATCAACTCAAGCGATTCTGGAACTTAAGTTATGAACAAAAGAAGTTTGAATATGAATCTGAACAAATTTCGAAATTTTAAACTTTCAAAAACATGTTTGAGTTGAATTACTGGATAGAGGAGATCATAACGAAGAAGTGGGCGTTGGTTTCATCTAGTTTGGATGAGCAGTAAAAAGTTATGGCTATTTGAAAAATCAGGGCCAAGCTGTTTTACAAAAGAAAAAAAATAGCTATGGCTAAGGTCTAATGTATAAATCGTGAGCGACAATCTAATCTATTGTATTAGTCTAAAAGTAATAAACTACAAGTATAAGTAGAAAAAAAAAAACAAAGTAAGATACCTTTATAAGGCGGAAAGACAACTTGGAGAGAAGAAAATTTCAGGAAATCGGCGGAGAGGGAAAGAAAATATTTTTCTTAGTCAAACCAAAATATTGATTTAACCCGAATCAGATGATTTTGGAGGCTCTATAGGTCTATATTTATAGGTGGAAAAGAGGCTTGGGGTTAAAGGCTACGCAATGTGGGACTAAGCGTGAAGCGTAATTAAACGAAACAGAGCGGAAAAAGGCTAAGGCCTCGCACGGGCCTAAAGGCCTCGGCCGGCCGCGCGTACACTGTAAATTTTTTTTTGAGCAATAGAAAAGAAAAGAAAAACTATGGAAAAAAAAGAAAAAAATGGGGAAGGAATATGGCCCGCTGGGCCTGGCCCATTAGGAGGAGGAAAAAAGAAAAAAAAAAAAAAACAAAGGGCGCCCATGCTACTATGTTGCGCGTGGGCGACTGTTATCCTAAGCGCACGTGCAGTTTTTTTGAAACAGAAAAGAAATCTGAATAAATAAAACCAAAATAGAATTTTATATAGACATATTATATATCAAAATTTTCAGAAAAAGATTTTCTACAGCATGAACATTATTCTAGCATTAAATAAAATACACACAAATTTAAATAAAGCAAAGAGTGCTTCAGCTCTAATAAAATCAAATAAAAATCATTTTAAAAATACCAAAATGAATTCAAATTTATTCCTCTCAATTTTCTGTTGTAGGGAATCATGTTACCCTATTTTCCATGTATTTTATTTTTGGAGAAAAATAATTTGAATAAAACTCAAATAACTCCAAATTGAAAATAAATTCAAAGAACTTTGAATTTATTTCTTTGAAACTCCTACTCATATTTCATATGTTTTGAAGAAGTCATTTTATCTTAGCTCATGAAAATCATTGAGTTGCATAAAGTTTAAATTGGAAATATTTTCCAAATGAAATTCAAATATTTTCAACACCCTTGTCATTTAAATAAATGGAAGAAGTCATGTCATCTTCTCTCCAGGGTTTTGTGATGAAAGTATTTGAATTCACGAAAAGCATAAAAGCAAAAATGAAAATTTGGGAAAGTCCTTTTATTCCCTCTCATTTAACTTTCAAAAAGTTTCAAATTTCACTCAATCAATCACACAACAATTCAAACAAACAAACAAATCTATCTATTTATTATAACATTCCAAAATTTAGAATTTTGGGATGTTACAAATCTACCTTAAAATGAATCTGTCCTCGAGATTGGAGAACTAGAAAGAAATAGGTTAGGGTTTGGGGTCTTCTCAAAAATCCATCGATCGTCTCGGGTCTCGGGTGCTACCACCCTTAGAAGCATTATTCGGTTCCATCAAAACTGGATACTCCATCCTTATTCTTGCGAATTCGGTCTTCTCGAGATATTAAGGATAATTCCTTCTCAGGCTCTTAGGTGAGTGGCAAAACCTTTTCCTCAATTCCTTTGTCCATTCCTCTTGGTAAGGTTATTCAGGCGGGTCTTCATAGTGCGGTCTGGCGCCAATTCTAAACAAATATCGGTATCTCATGGTGGTCAAAGGAAAAGGGTATATTCTAACTATTTGAGGTGAGTGTTATTTGATAAAATCGAGAAAAGATGAAGTAAAGGATCATTTGAAAATAAAGTTTTAGAGATTTTGGTCCTAGGGCTTTCCGGTTTCTAGGGTCACGTCCTCTGATCAACATGTGCTCACGATACCATATCATGTGACCCGACCTCGAGGCAGTCAAGCCTCTGTGTTTACATGCCATCCACGGATCAGTATCTTTGCTACAGTACATCAATGTATATATCAAAGTGCAATCACATGTATAAATAACGTAAACGATATATACCTCATAAGTCACAATGAAACAAATAGTCGGGTATGGAGTCCCATCAACGCCATCGGCGGGTTGAGTGTAGACGTAACCACTATCGTAACTCTTACTCGTCGAAGAAAATCCTGCAACATGATACGTTGCAGCCGTGTGAATCGATTACATTGAATGTGGCAAGATC
>JAHIAM010008605.1:0-15045 GCA_021605205.1 Aegilops longissima
TGGAGCCTGCCGCCTGGTTTGTCTCTTCGCAGTATCTCACAAGGCTGCGGTGGCCTCTCTCTCACCGTTGGTCACCGATCCGCCGCATCCCGTCCGCCGGTGGAAAGGGAGGACGGCATCATTTCTCCGCTCCACGGCGCCGAGGCAGACGTCCCGATCTGGCGTACACGCTGCTTCTCCGCCTCAAGCTCCAGGTGGTAGGGTTTACGCCACCTGCTCGCTGCGCAAAGATGGGCGGATTCCGCACGACGCCACCTAGTTACATCCCGACGACCTCCGGTATCCTCGTCGGTGTCAAACCGCGAATCTCGGTAGGGGGTCCCAACTATGCGCTCTAGGCGGATGGTAACATGAGACAAGGGACACGATGTTTTTACCTGTGTTCGGGCCCTCTCGATGGAGGTAAAACCCTACTCCCGCTTGATTAATATTGATGATATGGGTAGTACAAGAGTAGATCTACCACGAGATCAGAGAGGCTAAACCCTAGAAGCTAGCCAATGGTATGATTGTTGTTCGTCCCACGGACTAAAACCTCCGTTTATATAGACACCGGAGAGGGCTAGGGTTACACGAGTCGGTTACAATGGAGGAGATCTACATATCCGATCACCAAGCTTGCCTTCCACGCCAAGGAAAGTCCCATCCGGACACGGGACGAAGTCTTCAATCTTGTATCTTCATAGTCCAGAGTCCAGCCAAAGGTTATAGTCCGCCATCCGACACCCCCTAATCCAGACTCCTCAAGAGCTCCCTCAACCAGGCTTCAATGACGACTAGTCCGCGCGCAGATTGTCTTCGCATTGCAAGGCGGGTTCCTCCTCCATACTTCATAGAAGATTTTGAACACAAGGATAGTGTCCGCTCGCAAAATAAGTTCCACATACCACCGAGAGAGAATAATATTTACACAAATCCAATCACGACGATTCTGCAAGCATGCCATCACACCGCGCCAACCTTTATTCGAATCGCTTTACTGCCGCACTGCGCGAAGCGAGGCGGTTTCTTGGCACGCCTTATTGAAGCAGAGATCGGTCCCCTTATTCCGAATTCTCATCAATACGGGCGTAGTAACCCAATCGTGCCAGTTGGTATGTCTCCTCAATCAAGGCAAGTCCCTAAACGGTCACGGGAGGGCTCTTGGTATTCAACCTCTTTATAAAGAGACCAAGGCTCTACTCCTTTCTTTCAATTTCAATCGAATCCGCCTCTCACTCGAGTTCCAACACCCAAAGCTCCAGATTCAGCGCCTGACCTTCGATGATGTCCGCCCGACCTTCAAGGTTGGTGGATGCCTTCCTCCTACGGAAGAAGACGTAAAAGCTAAGGGATGCCAGTGTTTCTAACCGCGAATCCTCAGATAGGCTGCCTGCTCAAGGGCAGGTTATTCCCACTCCCAAGCCTCGGTGAGAGCATGGTGTTCACAGATCACTTCCTTCGGGCTAGGCTTCCCGACGGACCCCTTCGTGGGGGGCTATGTTTTATTATGGGTTGGAATTTCACGAGTTGGCCCCGAGTCCATCCTCCACATCTCATCGCTCATTGTCGGTGCGGCCTTCCTCCGTACATCCTCACTTCTGATTGTGGCTTAAGACCTTCAAAGTAGAGCCAAGATGATCGAGGGCAGCACGCTGAGTGCGGAGGCGCTAAGATAAGCAAGAATGCCAACGCCCATGGCCCAAGGGCTCTTTTCAAGAGGAGTTCAGCTTATGGCAACGAGAGTGGTTTTATATCACAGCTCCTGTGGGCACCAAGTGGGTGGCGCCACCTGCCTTTCGCCGGGTCCCCACCACAGCTAGTGTCATCGGTCAAGAAGGGTTTGACTGGGGCCGCCCAAGGACGTGCCTTGTTGCAGGCCATATTCGAGTTCTCCTAGAAAGAGACATCAATCTGGTCGTAGTGACGAGGTCATGTTGATTCGCCGCACTACCTCCGCAAACGCCGCCCCCTCCGCCTGTGGTAGTTTATTCCGGAGGGACCATGAGCCCTCCAACATTTTACGGGCACGACGCCCATGGAGATGTAGAAATTGTTCTTCGGATCACAAGCAATGTGTCCGGACTCAACCGAGGACGCAGGTCTAAGCTGCAATCGCCCGGATACTCAAGTAAGTAGCCCTGCACTTGACATGCTATCAGATATTTATCATAAAATTGCTTCTTAAAAGAGCTATCCTTAAACAGGAGTGGATAGCGTAAAGCAAAGCTAATCAGTGTCCGACCCTCCCCGAGACCAAAGCGGATCCCGTGTTAACCAGGATGTTGGAGGTTGCGCCTTTGGAAGAAGGCGAAGGGGGAACAAGGAATCTACCGCCCTCAAGGAGGCTGTTAGAGAGGAGGAATCGAGAATTCTCTATCCAGGGAAGAAGAGGACCGCCTCAAGACCCGGAGACCATGGTCTCAAAGCGGGGAAGAAATCTTCGCCGAGGGTCCCACGCTGGGGATGACTCGGCCGACTGCGCCCCAAGGGTATCAGCCTCCACCGAGCCGTAAGTAGAGAGGGAGTTTTAAAATGAGAGACATCCTGTTCTATTTCCGAGGAAGATAACCAAATTTTACGCTAGAAGTTCGGATCTGAGCCCTTCTCAGCAGAGCTCATCTTCGGGGATCTTTGTCCGAGATGATGGAGAGCGGAACGCCTCCTGCCGTATCGCTTGCAGGCGGGCGACCGAGGTGTCGCCACGAGGGTTTTTCAACCGCGGGCCGAAGGCAGTCGAGTCCCCCAAAGCCTTCCGTGTCCGCCTTCAAAAGGCCATCGACGAGTTCGGCACCGCCCTGCACGGTCGGAGGAGTCGAAGGATCTGCTCGGCGAAGCGCCTATCTCGTAAGAACACCGGCGTTGATGGGTATGGTGATTGAAAGGATTTCATCCGCAGAGAGCGGTTGTACGAGGCCGCCAGAGTTTATCGACAGGTTTTGAGGTACGCGAATGATGTACCTTTTGAAAGTTCCGCATATATAAGATGCGCCGTGTATATAGTAGCCCCGAGACTCGTGCGTTGTCAAAATGACGGCGCGCCGAGGATCATAATCCTGTATAATATGTCGCCTTCGTATGTAGGTGGCGGTGTTCGTGGCTAGCCGGATCGATGGATTTTCCGAGCTAAAGCGCAACTTGATGTGGCAGATGCCGACATCACGCTTGTCAACAAGGGGCTTGACGAGGCACAAGGTATGTATCTCAAGACACCTGGTAAGAGGAGCTTGATGCCCGTATCTTACAACATGTGTGCTTGATGCAGATGGTGCCGCTGCCATGGAGAACCTTTTGGGCGGAACTTGCCCGAGCCAAGGAGCAGGCCAGAAAAGCGATGCGGGTTGTTTTAAAGGCGGTCAAGAGCTGAAAGTCAACAGGCTGCTCACCGCCAAGTAAGAAGGAAATGGCCGAGATGGCTGTGAAGTTGAAGAATGCTGCCGACCACCGCAGGCTTCTTGAAAAGAAGATTGGGCGGAACAGACGGAATTAGAGAAGGCCACTACCGAGGCTAAGGACGCCGCCTCGTGATGAGAGCTATGAAGGAGGAGCTACGCCAGCCGAGATATCTCGGCCGAAAGCCCTTTATGCTGCGGATGAAGTTCGGGATCCTAAATATGCTCCGCTGGACCGGCCGTGGAGGCGGCGACACTTATCCGGACTTGGCGGCGAAAGTGCCACGGACGCGCCAACACTTCCGAGATCAAAGGATCACGGCGGAAAAGCTTTTTGGTCGCAGCTCACAATCCAGAGCGCCCACTTCCATTAATCGATCGCTTGCCGCATGGGCAGAGCTGAATAGGTTATCCGGACTCGCCATGAAGTATGTCGAGTCATCTGTGGCCGGAAAGGCCCGAGCCAAGTGTTATTTTGGCTTGGCAGCAGCTCTTGCGCGTGTCGCATATCAATGCAATGAAGAGGTCAGCGTATAGAGGGTGCCGGATGGCTCTTGCTCGTGTCAAACATACGGGTAGAGATGAATGCCATCACTATTGCATCCCAAGATTCGGACGGGAGCCGAGTACCGCCGAGCACTATTTTCAGGAAGTTCTCGCAGGCGCCATTTAATAGAGACGCAAGGCTCAAGGATATTATGTTCAATAACATGTATTATTGTAAAACAATGTTTCGAGGGAATATAAAAGCTTTTATACTTGTGCCTTCAAGAATTAAAATACCTCTTGTGTGGTCGTAATGTATATGTGATATAACCTGAAAGATGGCAGTTCGGCTTCAGCCCCCACGCATATAATGCGGGGTGTTCGCGAAGGCGATTTTCACACTTGATCCAACGCCTTGGTCCTATTAAGGAGGTGATAGCGCAGCTAACTAGGCAACCGGACTATGATGCTTTATCACTTTCACTTAGCCATAGGAGTTTGACAGCGGGCTACTATATAGCCCCTAGGGGCACCGCACACCAATTCGGGCGCTGTGTGCCTGGCCCTTCGTTAATGCGTAGGAATCCTAAAGATTCCGGCGGTCATCGAAAGTGGTTGACCAGTCTCACGCTATATCATGACAGTTTTCGCCTTCATCGAGGTGCTCGCTCGGCTGAACCGGGCACAATCGCAGAGTTCTCCGGTGCCCCTTAGCCGATAAAGCGGAACGAAGGCAGCAAAACATAGGAGCCGGGCAAACCCAACATTTGACCAAAGACATGATTCGGAGCTGATGCATATAAGGCCAACTCGCGACGCCAACACTCCTAAGGTATTCGGTCTTTTTGAGAACGGGCTGAACAACGCCTTGGTAAGAAGCCCCGTGTCCAGTGTACGCACAAAATTTCGACGTGGCTACATGCCAAGACGCCAGCCTCCTCCTCGTTATACCAAGAAACCGGGGATTTGTATCAACAAGAGACAAGGAAAAGGTTTACGAGGGTCTTAATCTAAAAAGAATCCTTGAACGGGTCCCTCATCGCACGCCTCTACCGTGTTCCGCAGCCGATCCCGGACGGGTGTAGCACGGTGTTCATCTGTAAAAGAGAGGAACTTAGTTGAAAAAGATTGTGCGAAAATGTATGTTATATTAAATAAACAAAGTATAATTCAAAAATGGGTAAAATTGAGCTTTATTGTCTCTTGTTGTACATGGTAGCCCTTGATCTTGGGGTATGCAACTAGTAAGCCCTTGTATGTTTACGCGGACTCGTCTAGCCATGTCCGGGTCTGAGCGACCTTTTTAGGTGCTTTGGTTAGTGAAACCGGTTTAGTGTGTGGCTGTCAAGGCAGCCGCAGTCTTCAGCTCGAGGAACACTCGATATTTCCTTTAATGAGATGATGCCTCGCGGACCGGGCATTTTAAGCGTAAGAGATGCATAATGCGGTATTGCGTTAAAGCGGGTGAAAGCTTGCGTCCAGTAGTGCTTGATAGCTACTTGTAAATGGGGCGATGTGGAAGGTTAGCTTTTGGCGAAGTTGTCGGGGCGAACATAACTTCTAGCGAGAGAACCGTACAATGGGCATCGGCTGGCGTTACCTTGAAAGGAAGTGTTGCTATGGCAAATTTTATTGGGTCTATCCCCATTTTGCGGATTGTGTCCGATATAGCAGGTTTAGATCACTGCCGCCGTCCATTAGGACTTGTGTAAAGTGGTCCGTCAATTATCGGATCTAATATCAAGGCAGTCCACTGCGTTCCGATATCTAGAGTAATCGATGGAAGGTGATTGGTTTTAACAACCGTGGCGGGACTCCTTTGGGATAGTCGTAGTGCGTATCTCTATAAGGCGCCACTCTGTTTTCCCTTTTGTCACGTGAAGTGAGTTTCTGTTTTGACTTCTTGTGGGAAATTCTTTTGTTTTCGGTGCTCTGCTTGTGGGGTTTCATCGTCCTCGTTTGGTGTGTCGAGCCTTGTGTTCGCGTTGAGTTTGCGGATTGCTTGAAGACAACAATCTCGTGGGTATGGTTTGCGAGCTTCGAGATCTGTGGATTTGGCATATCTTGTCCAAGATTTTGTTTAGATTAGATAGCTCGTCCCTGTTATCCTTGAGGGCAGCTTTTTCGATTCTACCAAGAGCTTTTGAATCCGGCGTTGTGTCGTACTCTTGGGCTGTTTCCCTTGGTCGGCGCTGGTCCTTGCTGCGTCGCGGTTTCCCGTTCCATCCCTAACCCGGATGTACTTGGGTCGCTGGTACTACATCTTGCCAACCAGCTATCCTCTCCTAGAAAGGGTCATGAGGCTTATTAATGCGGCCATTGTTCTTGGCTTTTCTTGGCGAGGTGTCTGCGAGCCATTATCTCGAGCGTTGTGTTTGAAAGCTGCTAAGGCTTGGCGTCCGGATAGTCGACTATCTGGTTCTTTTAGTAAGAAATATGTTCCGAATTTCGGGCTGACCCTCGGGTTGTTGAGTTATATGACTTAAATGCGCATCCGGAGGTTGGGCGTAGGTCCCTTGAAAATTTGCTCGAAAAGCAACCTCGAGCTCTTCCCAACTTCAATGGTGTTTTCGGGAAGGATTTTAAGCCAATGCCGGGATGGCCCTATGAGCTTGAGGGGTAAGTATTTTATGGCGTGGAGGTCATCTCCTCTAGCCATGTGTATGTGGAGGATATAATCCTCAATCCAGACTCAGTTGTTGTTCCGTCGTATGCCTCTATGTTTACGGGCTTGAATCCGCTGGAAATTCATGGTCGGCACCTCATCGGTGAAACATAGGGGTGTCGGCACCCCTATTTGGGTGTGTCGTGATGTTCGGATACTTGTTGCGTTGTATTGCTTACTAGAGCTTGCTTTCTTGGCCGTAGATAGATCTGGCTGGGCCATCTTTTGATCGAATCGTTGTGCGGATCGCGTGCGGCTTGTGTGCGCGCCGTTTGCTGCTCTATGTTGGCCATGGGGTTGTTTATCCGACCGGGTGGCTTCCTTATTTTTTGATTGCGGGGCTCTAAGGCCTCCTCATCAAATTCCGGCAGTAATTTTGCTTTGAATAGCTCTTTGTGTGGCGTATCGCGTATTTGTCTATGGTGTTGAGTACTTTGCTCCTTCTAATTCTGAGTGCATCTTCGCTGTTTTGAGCTTCGCTTACGCTTTTTTCAGGCTCTGCGCAGTGACGCGAGCCTTTTGTGCAGGTTCTTCTGCTCCAGCAACTTGTCCGCGTGAGTCGTCCGGAATGTTATCTTCGCGGGACGGGTTGTTCGGTTTATTTATCCAAGTTGCCGTATTGGACGGTTGCTCGATGGCATGTAAATCGTCCACCGGTTCGCCCTGCTTCGTGGCTGGAGTGCGTATGGCTCTTGTCTCTGTCAAGGTGGGGTTTAGAGTGGCGCTTACGCCGCGCTTTGACTGCTTTTCGAGAACGATCCTCGTTCGTCCCTTGTTCCTCGTCGTCGTTTCTTTTAGGTGTGTCCACCATGTATGCATCGTGAGATGAGGTGGTTGTCCGATGCCCTATGGCGTTGGTTCCTGTTCATCTCCTACATCGTCGTCCATACCGTCGATGTCTTGGTCAATCGAGCATGTCGGTTAAATCATCGAAGTGGCTCGAAGTGGGTGGTGGGTGGGCTTTGAATTTCTTTGTCATCCGCATTCCAACCTTGCTGACCATAGTCCGGCAGGGCTCTCGATAAAGAGAGACTTTAGTGAATTGAGAATGTCGCAAGGCGAGTCTTGAAAGATGTCATGACGGCGAACTCCATGATCGGCCCCAATCAGATTCGATCGGCGGGAGCGGAAGGTTGGTCCGGAGAGGCCGTCACCTTGAGTCGCGAGCCGCGAGAGCACAAGGCTAGTGTTGCTCGATCACCGTAGATTGCAGCCCGGCGGTGTCCAGCCACCCGTCCTCGATTAGCACGAGTGGCTCCGAGCTAAAGTCGGAGCGGACACGGTCGACCTCGAGAACCTTGTGGCAGCGAGCTAGATCATGCCCATCGTGTGGCTTGGCGCTCTCGCTGTGGCTCGAACCGTCGAAGATCAAGTCTCCGCGGACGTCGGCCGTGTAGTTCAAACTTCAAATCTGACCGATGGCGGCGTAGCTCTCGATCTGCTCCAGATGGCCAAGCAAATTGGCCGCAGTGCAAAGCCGCGAATCTGAAGATCTGTCCGGGAGAAAAGTCTCACTCGGGACCGCATCGTTGTTGATGATCGGAGAGCCATCGGGCCTAAAGATGATGACAGAGGAACTCTCAATGAAAGCACCAATGTCGTGTCAAAACCGGAGGATCTCGGTAGGGGTCCCGAGCGTGCGTCTAGGCGGATGGTAACGGGAGACAAGGGACACGATGTTTTTACCGGTTCTTGCCCTCTCGATGGAGGTAAACCCTACTCCCTCTTGATTAATATTGATGATATGGGTAGTACAAGTGTAGATCTACCACGAGATCGAGAGGCTAAACCCTAGAAGCTAGCCTATGGTATGATTGTTGTCCGTGTTGGGGAGCGTAGCAGAAATTCAAAAAATTCTACGTGTCACCAAGATCTATCTATGGAGAAACCACAACGAGGGAAGGAGAGTGCATCTACATACCATTGTAGATTGCTAAGCGGAGCGTTCAAGAAGCGGGTTGAAGGAGTCGTACTCGTCGTGATCCAAATCACCGGAGATCCTAGTGCGAGCAGACGGCACCTCCGCGTTCAACACACGTACAACCGGTGGCGTCTCCCATGCCTTGATCCAGCAAGGAGAGAGGAAGAGGTTGGGGAAGACTCCATCCGGCAGCACACAGGCGTGGTGGTGGTGGAGGTGTGGCAATCCTGCAGGGCCGCCAAGCACCACGGGAGAGGAGGAGAAAGAGAGGTAGGGTGCGCAGGAGAAGAACCGTGTGTTGGGCTGCCCTTGCCTCCACTATATATAGGGGAGAGAGGGCTGCCCCCCACCTGAGTTCCACCCCTAGGGCGGCCAGCCCTAGATCCCATCTGGGGGCGGCCAGGGGAGGTGCCTCCCAAGTCAAGTGGAGGCCCTCCCTTAGGGTTTCCCTCTCCCATCGCATGGGCCTTGGGGGCTGGTGCCCTGGCCCATTAAACTAGGCGCCCATTACAGCGCATCTTCTGCGGGCGTGGTGGAACATTTTCGGACCTCCGGAATCCTCCGTAACCTTCGGAAGCTTCCGGTACAATACGGAAAACCCGAACTTTTCCGGAACCCGAACAACAACTTTCCATACATAAATCTTTACCTCCGGACCATTCGGAACTCCCGTGATGTTCGGGATCTCATCCGGACTCGAACAACATTCGGTAACCACATACAAACTTCCTTTATAACCCTAGCGTCCCAACCTTAAGTGTGTAGACCCTACGGGTTCGGGAACCATCTGAGACATGCTGAGGCGTTCTCGGTCAATAACCAACATCGGATCTAGATACCCATGTTGGCTCCACATGTTCCACGATGATCTCATCGGATGAACCACGATGTCAAGGACTCAATCAATCCCGTATACAATTCCCTTTGTCTAGCGGTATTGTACTTGCCGAGATTGATCGTCGGTATCCGATACCTTGTTCAATCTCGTTACCGGCAAGTCTCTTTACTCGTTCCGTAACACATCATCCGTGATCAACCCCTTGGTCACATTGTGCACATCATGATGATGTCCTACCGAGTGGGCCGAAGATACCTCTCCGTTTACGGAGTGACAAATCCGATCTCGATTCGTGCCAATCCAAGAACACTTTCGGAGATACCTGTAGTGCACCTTTATAGCCACCCTGCTACGTTGTGACGTTTGGTACACCAAAGCATTCCTACGGTATCCGGAGTTGCACAATCTCATGGTCTAAGGAAAAGATACTTGACATTAGAAAAGATTTAGCATACGAACTACGATCTTTGTGCTGGCTTAGGATTGGGTCTTGTCCATCACATCATTCTGCTAATGATGTGATCCCGTTTAACGACATCCAATGTCCATGGTCAGAAACTGTAACCATCTATTGATCAACGAGCTAGTCAACTAGAGGCTTACTAGGGACATGGTGTTGTCTATGTACCCACACATGTATCTGAGTTTCCTATCAATACAATTATAGCATGGATAATAAGCGATTATCATGAACAAGGAAATATAATAATAACTAATTTATTATTGCCTCTAGGGCATATTTCCAACAGTCTCCCACTTGCACTAGAGTCAATTATCTAGTTCACATCGCCATGTGATTAACACTCACAGGTCACATCGTCATGTGACCAACATCCAAAGTTTACTAGAATCAATAATCTAGTTCACATCACTATGTGATTAACACTCAATGAGTTACTGGTTTGATCATGTTTATGCTTGTGAGAGGTTGTATTCATCGGGTCGTAATATTCAGATCCTATGTATTTCATAAAACTTTATGTCATATCATAGATGCTGCTACCACGTTCCACTTGGAGCTATTCCAAATTGTTGCTCAATATACGTATCATATCTCTACTCGAGCTATCCGGATAGGGGTTAAACTTGCATCGGCGCAACTCTTTATGTCGAACTCTTTATCACCTCCATAATCAGAAACATATCCTTATTCCTCTAAGGATAATTTTGACCGCTTCTCGGTGATCCATCCTTGATCACCTTTGTACCCTCTTGCCGGATATGTAGCAAGGCACACATCATCGGTACCGACATAGCATCTTGTAGAGCCTACATCTAAGGCATAGGGGCGAACTTCGTCCTTTCTCTCTTTTCGCCGTGGTCGAGCTTTAACTCTTAACGATACCTTACAACCAGGCAAGAACTCCTTCTTTGGTGATCCATCTTGAACACCTTCAAGATTATGTCAAGGTATGTGCTCATTTGAAAATATTATTAAACATTTTGATCTATCTTATAGATCTTGATGCTTATTGTTCAAGTAGCCTAATCCAGGTTTTCCATTGAATTTTTTCAAACAACCCTATATGCTTTCAGAAATTCTACATCATTTCGATCAACAATATGTCAACAACATATACTCATCAAATTCTATAGTGCTCCCACTCACTTCTTTGGAAATACAAGTTTCTCATAAACTTTGTATAAACCCAAAATTTTGATCATCTCATCAAAGCGCACATTCCAACTCCGAGATGCTTAGTCCAGGTCCATAGAAGGATCATGGAGCTAGCATACCTTTTAGCATCCTTAGGATCGACAAAAACTTTCGATTGTATCACATACAACCTTTCCTTCTGATGGTAAGGAAACTCGTTTTGACATCCATCGCCAGATTTCATAAATGCAGCTAATGCTAACATGATTCCGACGGACTTAAGCATCGCTATGGATGAGAAAATCTCATTGTAGTCAACTCCTTGAACTTGTGAAAAATCTTCGCCACAACTCGAGCTTCATAGCGGTGACATTACCGTCCCGTCATCTTCTTCTTAAAGATCCATTTATCTCAATGGCTTGCCGATCATCGGCAAGTCCACCAAAGTCCATGCTTTGTTACGATACATGGATCCTATCTCGGATTTCATGGCTTCTAACCGTTTGTCGAATATGAGCCACCATCTCTTCCCCATAGCTCGTAGGGTTCATTGTTGTCTAGCAACATGACCTTCAAGACAGGAATCTTGTACCACTCGAGTAATCGCATCCTTGTCACCCTACGAGTGCAGTAGTGACTTGATACAAAACTTCATGATCACTATCATAAGCTTCTACTTCAATTGGTGTAGGTGCCACGAGAACAACTTCCTGTCCTGCTACACTTGTTGAAGTGACGGTTCAATAACCTCATCAAGTCTCCACCATCCTCCCTCAATTCTTTCGAGAGAAACTTTTCCTATGGAAAGGACCTAATTCTAGAAACAATCCTTTTGCTTCGGACTGGGTAGGAGGTATACCCAACTGTTTTGGGTGTCCTATGAAGATGCATTTTATCCGCTTTGGGTTCGAGCTTATCAACTGAAACTTTTTCACATAAGCGTCGCAGCCCCAAACTTTTAGAAAGCGACAATTTAGGTTTCTCCAAACCATAGTTCAAGCGGTGTGTCTCAGCGAATTACGTGGTGCCCTATTAAAGTGAGTGCGGTTGTCATAATGCCTAACCCATGAGCGATAGTGGTAATTCGATAAGAGACATCATGGTCGCATCATATCCAATAGGGTGCAACTATGATGTTTGGACACACCATCACACTATGGTGTTCGCGGTATTTATTGTGAAACAATTTCCACAATGTCTTAATTGCGTGCCAAAGCTCGTAACTCAGATACTCATCTCTATGATCATATCATAGACATTTTATCCTCTTGTCACGATGATCTTCAACTTCACTCTGAAATTACTTGAACCATTCAATAATTCAGACTTGTGTTTCATCAAGTAAATACACTCATATCTACTCAAATCATCGTGAAGTAAGGACATAACGATATTCATCTGCATGCCTCGGCACTCATTGGACTGCACACATCAAAATGTGTTACTTCCAACAAGTTGCTATCTTGTTCCATCTTCTTTGAAACGAGGCTTTTGGTCATTTTGCCCATGTGGTATGATTTGCATATCTCAAGTGATTCAAAATCAAGTGAGTCCAAATGATCCATCTGCATGGAGTTTCTTCATGCGTATACACCAATAGACATGGTTCGCATGTCTCAAACTTTTCAAAAATGAGTGAGTCAAAGATCCATCAACATGGAGCTTCTTCATGCGTTTATACCAATATGACTTACATGGCAGTGCCACAAGTAAGTGGTACCATCATTACTATCTTATATCTTTTGGCATGAAAATGTATTCTTGTGATCGAGATTCATTAAACCATTCCTTTAGGTGCAAGACCATTGAAGGTATTATTCAAATAAATAGAGTAACCATTATTCTCCTTAAATGAATAACACGTATTGCGATAGACATAATCCAATCATGTCTATGCTCAATGCAAACACCAAATGACAATTATTCTGGTTTAATACTAATCTTGATGGTAGAGGGCGTGCGATGTTTGATCACATCAAACTTGGAAAGACTTCAACACATATCGACTCACCTTTAGCTAGTCTCCGTTTATTCCGTAGCCTTTTATTTGAGTTACTAACACTTAGCAACCGAACGGTATCTAATACCGGTGCTACTAGAGTACTAGTAAAGTACACAATAACTTAATGTATATCAATATACTTCTATCGACCTTGCCAGCCTTCTCATCTACCAAGTATCTGGTAATTCTGCTCGATGGCTGTTCCCTTATTACGGATGCACTTAGTCTTGGGTTTGGGTTCAACCTTGGGTTTCTTCATTAGAGCAGCAGCTGATTTGCTGTTTCATGAAGTATCCCTTCTTGCCCTTGCCCTTCTTGAAACTAGTGGTTTCACCAACCATCAACAATTGATGCTCCTTCTTGATTCCTACTTTCGCGGTGTCAAGCATCGCGAATATCTCAAGGATCATCATATCTATCCCTGATTTGTTATAGTTCATCATGAAGCTCTAGCAGCTTGGTGGCAATGACTTTGGAGAAACATCACTATCTCTGGAAGATCAACTCCCCTCGATTCAAGTGATTGTTGCACTTCGGACAATCTGAGCACAAGATCAACGATTGAGCTTTTCTCCCTTAGTTTGCAGGCTAAGAAAATCGTCGGAGGTCTTATACCTCTTGACATGGGCACGAGCCTGAAATCCCAATTTCATCCCTCGAAACATCTCATATGTTACTGGCGTTTTGAAACGTCTTTGGTACCTCAACTCTAAACCGTTTAACGAACTATCACGTAGTTATCAAAATGTGTATGTCCTATGTTAGCAACATCCACAAGCGCGTTTGGGGTTCAGCACCTGGCGGTGCATTAAGGACATAAGATTTCTTGTCGCATAATCGCTCTCAACTTTCATCTATATTTTCTCTAGGAACATATCTAAGCAGTGGAACTAAAGCGCGAGCTTCGACATAATTTGCAAAGATCTTTTGACTATGTTCAGGATAATTAAGTTCATCTCATGAACTCCCACTCGAGATAGACATCCCTCTAGTCATCTAAGTGATTACATGATCCGAGTCAACTAGGCCGTGTCCGATCATCACATGAGGACTAGTCATCATCGGTGAACATCTTCATGTTGATCGTATCTACTATACGACTCATGCTCGATCTTTCGGTCTCTTGTGTTCGAGGCCATGTCTGCTACATGCTAGGCTCGTCAAGTCAACCTAAGTGTTTCACGTGTGTAAATCTGGCTTACACCGTTGTATGTGAATCTAAGAATCTATCACACCTGATCATCACGTGGTGCTTGAAGCGACGAACTTTCATAGCAGTGCACAGTTAGGAACACTTTCTTGATATTTTAATGAGGGTCATCTTATTTACTACCGTCGTTCTAAGCAAATAAGATGTATAAACATGATAAACATCACATGCAATCAAATAGTGACATGATATGGCCAATATCATTTTGCTCCTATTGATCTCCATCTTGAGGGCTCCATGATCATCATCGTCACCGCATGACACCATGATCTCCATCATCATGATATCCATCATCGTGTCTCCATGAAGTTGTCTAGCCAACTTATTACTTCTACTACTATCGCTACCGGTTAGCAATAAAGTAAAGTAATTACATGGCGTTGTTCAATGACACATGAGTCATACAATAAATTAAGACAACTCCTATGGCTCCTGCGGTTGTCATACTCATCGACATGCAAGTCGTGATTCCTATTACAAGAACATGATCAATCTCATACATCACATATCATTCATCACATTCTTCTTGGCCATATCCATCACATAGCATACCCTACAAAAACAAGTTAGGCGTCCTCAATTGTAGTTTGCATGTTTTACGTGGCTGCTATGGGTTTCTAGCAAGAACGTTTCTTACCTCAAAAACCACAACGTGATATGCCAATTGCTATTTACCCTTCATAAGGACCCTTTTCATCGAATCCGTTCCGACTAAAGTGGGAGAGCGGCACCGCTAGCCACCTTATGCACCAAGTGCATGTCGTCGGTGGAACCTGTCTCACGTAAGTGTCGTGTAAGGTCGGTCCGGCGCTTCATCCCACAATACCGTCGAAACAAGATTGGACTAGTAACGTAAGCATATTGAACAAAATCAATGCCCACAACTACTTTGTGTTCTACTCGTGCAAAGAATCTATGCAATAGACCTAGCTCGATACCCTTTGTTTGGGGGAAA
>JAHIAM010008607.1:0-10837 GCA_021605205.1 Aegilops longissima
GATGATATGTTGGGTGAAGAAATGGATCGCACTAAACCGGAAAATCTTGAGACTTGTCAGGTTTGACATCCTTCAAGGTCATCATAACACTCTCTTATCTAATCATGAGAAGCTTTCTTATGAATTTCTTCAAAAGCAAGATCTTGAGAAGCTAAGAGTGAGTTATGAAGATCTTCGAAGGGCGTGATTCATTACTTGCTCAACAAATCAGCGCTTCTCGGGAAGAATTTGTTCCTCCATGCTTAAAGTGCATTGAGCGTGAATCTTCTAATTCTTCACTGAATGTTCAAATGCTTCAAGCTTTACAAATTCTTCACCTGTCTCTGCTTTCACTAATTCCTCATCTGAGGACATTGCTAGTATCACTGACGATGCAGGGCTGAAGGAATTGTACATGATAGGCATGTACAAAAGCCTCAAAGGGCATCAGACTCTTTGTGATGTGCTTAAAAAGCAGATCCTCAACAGGAACCCTAGGAAAGAGGGTATTGCCTTTGAGAGGAAACTAAATCTGATGGAACATATTGGAAACAAAGCGGTACCCCAAAACCTCATGGAGTTGCTTTGCGCAAAGGACCTCCAGTTGATCCATCTAACTTATATGTCTTTACATGTGAATCTCCTCATTCTTCGATGAGTCATTTAACTCGACTATAAAATGTTCAAAAATCGGAATGGTGAAGTATTTGCTAGATATGTTGGCACTAAGCTACAGAGAGCGGTTCTCCTATAGAAGAAAATCTGGGTTCCCAAAAGGTGCCTTGAAAGTCTTCAATTGAATGTCCTCATGACACACCACACAGCGAAGAATAGGAGCCCCGAGTCGAACTCTTCATGGACCAAATTCTTCATATGGATCCAAGTCCTCATCCATGGACCAAAGTCCTCACGTGGATCAAATTCCTCAAAAGGATCAAAGTCCTCATATGATCATCATCGTTCTAACAACTCTGTTTAGCAGGAGTAGAGGCTAAGGAACTATGAATATGTGCATTATTCTTCAAACCAATATGTTCATAAGTCCTCGAAGAATTTCTCTGCTTATTCATATGCTTACCCTAACCCTCTTATGTGAAGCGAAATGGATTGGCCTCTATGCCACCATTCTCATATGGAGCTCATGAGTGATGAACTCTTGCCACCCCTTGAGGATGTGGGTGGTGAAGAAAAATAACTAATTTCCTCTGCTGGAGGTCAGGTCTCGAGGCGTGCTCTAACGTCTGAGAAGAATTTCTTGGGGACACGACAACATTGCTGAAAGGACCTTGGGCTAATCATGAAGAAATGAACTTTCATTTCACACGTCCTCATCTTGCTATATCGATTTCTACTGCTTGATGAAATTCATCTGATGAAATTGATATCATATTCTTCAGCGATGAAGTATATGAGATAATAAGTTACACTAATTCATCTGCGGGATGATCAACCCAAAACAATAAGTGGGTCCTCGATAGTGGATGTACAAATCACATGGATGGTGACAAGAATCTATTGATGGATGCTCCTTATCACCGTCACATCTGAAGCATATCATCTTCTTGACAAAGGCAAAAGTCGGTATTGGGTCTTGGTAAGGTTGCGATCTCTAAGGACATACACATGGACAAAGTCATGCTTGTTGAGTCCTTAGGATACAACCTCATGTCAGATCTCAATGCTTTGTGATCTTGATATGGTTGTTGTCTTTGGCAAATGTCGTTGTGTTGTGATTATGGAACGTGACAATTCCAAAGTCTTGAAGGCTTTAGGAGGAGACTTGTATATTGTTGATTTCTCTATGGGACCACAACCAGCCGTGTGTCTACTTGCAAAAGCTTGGAAGGCTGGCTATGGCATCGACGACTTAGTCACGCGGGCATGAGGAATTTACTGCATGCTTGCGAAGAAGAAGCATGTCATTGGCATTGAGAATGTCAAATTCCTCAAGGATCACTTGTGTGGAGCACATGAAGCTGGAAAAATGACCAAGGCCAAGCATCCAGTGAAGACTATCATGACCACTACTGCGTCCATTGAATTGCTTCACATGGACCTCTTTGGTCCTAATCATTACTCAGCGATCACTAATGATGCATCTCTATATGGCTTTGTTATTGTTGATGATTACTCTCGTTACATGGGTACACATTGTCACTTACAAACATGAAGTGCGGGAAGTCTTCAAGCGATTTTCCTCGAGGGCTTCAACCAACTTTGGTGTGAAGATCAGGCACATCGGGAAGTGACAATGGAACTGAGTTCAAAATTCGGTCTTGATGACTATCTTGATGAACTTGGTATTACTCATGAGTTATCTGCTCCCTATACTCCTCGGCAAAATGGCGTCGTGGGCGCCAGAACAGAACTCTTGTTGAGATGGCTTTCATTACTATGCTTGATGAATACAAAAGCATATAAATCGTTTTTGGATTGATGCAATTGATACTGCGTGCCACATCATCAGCAGTATATCTTCACAAATTCTTCAAGAAGACGCCTATGAACTCCTCAGCGACAAGAAACCCAATGTGAGTTATTTCAAAGTCTTTGGTGCTAAATGCTGGATTAGAGATCCTCATCACAATGCTAAATTTGCAAGAAAAAGCACATGAAGGTTTATGCTTGGTTATGGAAAGGACTACGCACACCTCTGAGTCTTCAACAATGTTCTTTACAAGATTGTTGAAACTGTAGATGTCTTGATTCGATGAAACTAATGGCTCCATAAAGAGCACCTACCTTACGTGATAGATGAACCCACTTTTGAGGAATCTATCAAGTTCAAAGCAATGAGGATGTCATTCCTCTTGAAGAATCTCTTTGAAGAATTCATTCCTGAGCGTGAAGAGCGTCGGTGATGCACTGAAGATAATCTTTGAAGAAAATGGTCTTGAGAAGAAAATGCTGATCAAATTCCTCGGCGACAACCAGCTCATCCTCGCGTTGCAAAAGAAGTGCAAGTTGACAAGATCATCGATGACATTGAAGCACCAGGTCCTCTCACGCGCTCAAAAGCTTCACATTTATCTAACTTTTGTGGGCACTATGCTTTTGTCTCTATCAGAGCCCACTAAGGTAGATGAAGCATTTACGGAGCTGAGTGGATTAGGGCCATGCAAGAAGAATTACATCGATTCGAGCTCAACAACGATCACAGGAACTGGTGAGCGTCGGATCCTCGCATAAGCATAATATCATTGGCACAAAGTGGATCTACCGCAACAAGCAAGATGAAAATGGCCTTGTGGTGAGGAATAAAACGCGACTTGTAGCTCAAGGCTACACACAGGTTGAAGGAATTGATTTGATGAAACTTTTGCACTGTTGCTAGACTTGAGGCTATTCATATTACTTGCTTATGCTAACCATCATAATATCACTTTATATCAAATGGATGTGAAAAGTGCATTCCTCAATGGTAAGCTTGAGGAAGAAGTATATGTTGCTCAACCCCAGGTTTTGAAGATCCAAAGAATCCCGACAAAGTCTTGAGACTCAACAAGGCCCTCTATGGCCTCAAAGCAGGCCCCAGGCGTGGTATGATACTTTGAAGGAATTCTTACGTGAAGAATGGCTTCACACCGGTTCACTCGACCCTACTCTCTTTACTAAATCTTATGATGGTGAACTGTTTGTGTGCCAAAATATCGTTGATGATATTATCTTTGGCTGTCTTGACCAGCGTTATAGTGATGAATTTGCCTATATGATGAGTGAAGAATATCAAATGTCTATGATGGGAGAGTTGAAATTCTTCTTAGGTCTTCAAATTAAATCAACAACACAATGGCATATTCATATCTCGGAGAAATACCTCAAAGATGTTACGAAGAAATTAGGCATGCAAGATTGCAAAGCGTCAAAATTCCTATGCCCACAAATGGCCATCTATGCCTTGCGATGAAAATGGTATTGACTTGATCACAAGGTATACCGCTCCATGATTGGTTCTTTATTGTACTTATGTGCATCTAGGCCGGATATAATGCTTAGTGTTTGCATGTGTGCCCGATTTCAAGCTACTGAAGGAATCACACCATAAGGCTGTGAAGCATATTCTTGATATCTAGCTCACACACAACACTAGGATTATGGTACCCCAAGGGCTCTACTTTTGATCTCATTGGATATTACGACTCGACTATCTTGGTGATGGTGTGGACATAAGTCAACATCTGGTACTTGTCATTTCCTCGGACGATCTTTGATACATTGGTCCTCGAAGAAAGCGAAGCTGCGTATCCTTTGTCTACTCTGGAAGCTGGTACATTCTGCTTGGTTCTTCTGTGCTCAATTGCTGTGGATGAAGCAAACTCTCAAGGACTACTGGCATCAGCGTGAAGAATGTGCCTCTCTCTTGTGACAATGAGAGTGCCATCAAGATTGCTCACAACCAGTTCAGCACATTTTCGAAGACAAAGCACATTCAGATTCGTCATCATTTTCTTCGTGATCATGTGTTGAAGGCGACATCTCCATTGAGCATGTGAAGGTGAAGAACAACTAGCGATATCTTCACAAAGCCCTTGGATGAGAAGAGATTTAGCAAGTTGCGGTGTGAGCTAAATATCTTAGAATCTTGAATGTTCTTTGAAAGGACACACATCCACGACACTTATGCAAAATTGATGACTTAGATGTGCAACACATGAAGAAAGCGTTTTCTTCAATCAATGAAGAATAACACTCTAAGTGTGAAGAAATTAATGAAGAATTTGATTCTCGAGAACCCTCGACAACAATTGTATGCGGTGTCAGAAATCATCATTCTTATCTGATTGGAGTCACGCCACCACCAAAGTTGAAAATCTTCAATTTGAGTTTTTCTCTCGGTTTTGAAATTCTTACAGTTTTCAAATTCTTCAACTTTGCAAAATCTTCACTTGTTTCGTTGTTTTTCTTCATTGGCTATATATATATATATATAGTTTATGTCCTCTATAACATTCACTTATGGCTATTTCTTCAAGTTGCTTTTTACGCTAAGTGAATGTGATCGGACCCTTCCCCTCTATGCTATACTCAACCCAATCTATTCACAAATTCTTCATGTCGTTCTATTTGAAACTTCGTTCAAAATCTTCCTTTGTGTCCTTAATCATTTGAAGAAATTGCGAAGAACTTTTAACTTATCTTATCAAATTTTTCGGCTTTGCGCTCAATCCGTTCCGCTTCGATAGACTTATCTATTCTTACACGATCTAACCACGATCTCCACTTTTCGATGCGTGGGTGACACATGTCAGCGAATGAGAAGGGT
The DNA here is from genome assembly GCA_021605205.1 of Aegilops longissima. Taxonomy (NCBI): domain Eukaryota; kingdom Viridiplantae; phylum Streptophyta; class Magnoliopsida; order Poales; family Poaceae; genus Aegilops; species Aegilops longissima. The sequence continues at coordinate 5,243 of JAHIAM010008607.1, forward strand.
CGAGGCACGTTAGTCCAAAATCTTGAGTAGAACAGTTTTTCGCACCGTGGCTATATATAGCCCTCTCCTTCCTCACTTCCTTTACTCCGGCTCGTAGCTCTCTCTCTCGCTCGAGCTTCTCAAACCCTAAGCGCCGCCTACTCCATCGTGCGCCGGTGAGGAAGAGCTTCAACGCCTCACGACCTCGTCGGCCGTCGTACTTTCGCGCCGACCGCGAAATCTTCACTCACTTGCGCCCGCCCATAGCTGTCTTCCTCCGTAGGAGTTAGAGCGTGGAGAGATCTGGTAGCGAACTTCTAATCTACACTTCTCGAGTTAAGTAAGTGTTCTTGATTCGGGTAATTAAAGTTACTTTTTACTCGCTTTGATTCTCAAACCTTCACGAAAATCTTCAAAAGGTGTTTATTCTTCAAATCTTCACACATATGAACACCTCAAAGCGTAATATGTTCTTGATTCAGTTTCTCTAAGCAATGATTTTCTTCAAGATTCCTCAATTGTGTGGATCCTCATGATCTATACAACTACTGGAACCTAAGACAAAAGATACGCTTAGTGAAATTCTTCAAAACCTCATCTGGTCAAATTCCTCAAACTTGTTCTTTTTGAAAAACCTTACGAGAGCATATGACCTCTCAAATTCCTCGCAACTATACTCTACATTCACGGTACTCATGTCATTCTGAATCACTAGGTTCTCATCAACTTAACTCATTGCAGCGTTCCTCGAAGAAAAGTTGCATACTTCTTCAGGAAAATTCGATTATTCAAATTCCTCATCGAAGAATATGGCGAGAAGGAAAGAAGCCACAGAAAGGAGGAAAGAGGCTGAGGTCATGGCTGCTTTGAGATATACGAGGACATATATGTTGACTATTGCACTTTGATGAAGCCAAGTTTGGCAAGAAAACAAAATCAGTGCAAAGTGCATTGATGGATTGAAAAGGAGATGAAGCGAGGGAATGGAGGAAATACTGGTATGTTACTCAAAGTACATGAAGAAATTCACACTCAATCCTCCATGCCCAAGAGCTCCATTGGCTTTTTGTTGGCCAAGCCCACAGACATCAAGCGTGGTGAGACTTTCTGAAGAAATGGGCCAAGTGAAGTTGGCGGAACAAGCCAAAAAGCGATGAGAAATTCAATGAAGACTACTAACTCTGCTGCTGCCCCTAAGGCCCTGTTCACCCGAAAATCAATGGCAAAAGCCAGCGCACAACAAAGTGCTTCACCAGCAGTGCCCTCACGGCCAAATCCTCGGCAATGCCCTCACGGCCGAGAATCTTCAATGCCCTCACGGCCAGTTCCTCATCTTGCTCCTGCTCCTCCCAAATCCTCGCTCCTCCTCCCAAGTCCTCGGCAGCTCCTCCAAAGTCCTCGGCACTGTGCATCGGCCCGCGTGCCAAGGACTGAGCATCTCTATTGCCTCTGGTGTCTCGGCAAGTTCCTCGGCTAGCACAAATTCTTCATCGAGGCCACTCTATTGAAGAAAAAGGCAAGCTGCTGGGCGAGGTCCTCGGCCAAGTCGAAGAAGAAAGCAGGTTGCCTTCAAGTGCCATCGATGATGAAGGCGATGATGATGAACTTGCGAAATCATCGAAGACCAGACAAGAAATGGCCACTAGAGCCAAAGGCACACCTCATGCCTTGCTTTTGGATCCAAGGCGATCCTTGAATACATTGATCTATGGCACAAGGATCCGAGACACCTATGCCTAATTTTCATTTGACTCTGGACAAAGTCACATCTGACCCATTTCATCTACGAAGAAATGGAAATTTGAAAAGCAGAGCAGATCAAGAAGGCTCGATTCGAGAAGAAGTTCACGAGAAAGCGTTGTCGAGAATGACAAGCGAGAACTCCTCAAGATCGATCGAAATCAAAGCCCTCGGTGATGACTTTGATGCCTATTATGTTGATTGGCAAGGAGCCAAAGTCAGATTTGTCAATCGACAAAGAAGTTCACAAATGTTGCAGCCCCAGCAACAAGAAATTCCTCGGTGGAGCCTCTGCTCAGCTCTTGAAGAACATGCCGAAGCCTGATGATTTTCAACTGCTTGAAGACAATGCTAGTTCGGAGCTGATGACTCCATTCCGCCAGTGAAGAAATTGCGGGGCATCCACTAGTGGTGCCTGAAGAAGCTGAAGAAGTCGAACAAGCGCATCGATTGCGCTGAGAAATCAAGCAGATTCCTCGGCTCCTCCTGCGCCTACACCAACTCCTATCCTTCCATGCATCGGATGTGAAGAAGACCAAGGCTGCGAGCGAGTGAAGTGAAAAAGGAAAGCATCGGCTGCTTCAAATTCTTGACCCGAAGAAAATGAAGCCTATGACAAGCTCGTTTGAAAATCAATCGATGCTTGTTCCAATTTCCTCCATTGCATCAAAGGACCTTGTTCCTTTTGGTGAAGAATATGAGATCCCAAGCGGATCGATGAAGAAAATCATTACCTTTGCCCGTGAGCAGATTGATGAAGAAATTGAAGTGGATGCAATCCCTTCAACACCAATCATTCCTCGCCTATGCCTCGGTTCACGGTGAAGAGGTGGCGTTGAAAATGAAGAAGGCGTGGATATTGGATGCACGCCTTGTAATGAATGATGACTTTTGGGAAAATCAGCATCCCAATTCTCCACTCTTCACCCCAATCCAACAAATTCCTCGGTCCCTGCACTCAGCGGTTCAAATGGGCTCTGAAGAAACTCATCCCACCTCAATCCGTGCATGAAGAAATTCCAGCCACTAGTCTTTGAAGAACCTCTGCTTGCTGATCCTATGAACACTTGATTGCATATGAAGAGAACGGAAAATCCTCGCTGAAGAACACAGATTGCGATTCACGAGGTAGTGATGCAACTCACGACACTCCTTTGCCAAAGCCAAAGAATCCATTCTCAGCGAAGCAAAAGTTCAAGGCTGAAGATTTCTTGGCGACATGTATTCTTCACTCACTACAACCCATATGATCTGCTCGCATAAGGAAGAGCGTCTACGGACTGCTAGTCAAGCCAACTTCTATTCCTCTGCTATTCAACAAAGACAAAGTCTTGATCATGCACATATTCCTCACGTGGACATGGAATCTCTGCCGGCTTGAGCAGTCCTCGGTGTTCTTCACGATCTTTGGATTGCTGAATTTCTGCTTGACATACAGTGATTGGAATGAAGAACTCATTCTTCAATTCTATGCGACGCTGCACATCACGGAGATTACGAAGATGTGAACTCATGGGTCTTGGACTGGATGCGGAAAATACTCACTACAAGGCACCAGCAATGAATTGCCGTGCCCTCCCTCGATCCTCCCTTGATGGTGCTCGTTGCATCTACAGAACTGAGCTTACAAATCACTACATGCAAGTTACGATGAAGCCTTTGAAGCAGGCAGGCCCCACAGAACCAAATTCTTCGTCAAGGAATTACTATATGTGCCTCGGATGTCTATCACATTCAGCGAAGACAATGAGTCCTATCAAAGGCCACGACTCAAATGATGAAGAAGTCGTTGGCATCATGAAGAATATGCTTTTCAATATCATTCATGGCGTTCCGTCAACTTCCATGATTTCTTCACGAGGACTCTGGCAAACATTGCTATGTCACCTTTTGAGCTGAAGCCTTATGCACCATGTATTATGAGGTTCATCAGGACAAGGTCTTCACTCAATTACAAGGCTGATACTCGAACCACTCAATACTTGCCTCCAATTGAAGTCCTCAAGCGGACATTTTCCTCGGTGATGACAAAGGCAAGGCAACTGCTGTGATAGATGAAGGCATTCGTCCATTGGATGGTCAATTTGCAAGGCTGCATCGTACTCCACCAATGATGACTCGCCACACATGACTCTGCCAATACCTCGACCAAGCAAAATCCTCAAGCCACAACACCCAGGGTGATGACTGATCGTGAGTTACTCCTCAGTCTTCATCAGAAGGTTGATCGCAATCATAAATGGGTCAAGCGTCAGTTTGGTTCAATTCTTCACAACATGACCTCAACACACAATGCAGTGAAGAAAAACCAATACTACCTCCATGAAACCTTTAACGTCACAGGCTGTTCTATCTCATCTCTACATTACGAAGATCTGAAGAACATGGGTCTCAAGGAAGAATTTGGTAGTGCACCTCCTCGAAGAAATTCAAGAAGGTCAAGGTTCCTTCCTTGGTGGCCAGCTCCTATTCTTCATCGCGACACTGATGAAAATGAAGACTTGGACAACACTGCGGCAGGCCCTACTACGACAACCGACCCCGACAATGCTGGCGCTCCTCCATCAACTTGATATTCTTCAGGGGCGTTAGTCCTCGGTTTGATCCTTTTGGTCATTCGATGACAAAGGGGGAGAAATTTGAGTTAGTCTTCAAGCGGGTCTACTATATGGGTGTTTTTTTGCTAAGTTACAACTCTCGTTCTTCTGAAACTTTTATTGGATCAAGTTGTAATCTTAAACCCGATGGTGCTCGATACTTTGATGTGTTCCTCTGCATGCTTATTCTTCGTTATGTGTTAATACCGCATGCTGAATTACATCGATCACCATATTTCATCATGCATTTCAAATTCTTCATATTATATGTCAAATCGTGTATGAATTACAAGATATAGGGGAGATCTCCATGATTCAACTCTTCAAATGTGCAATGCCTCAAAAGAAAATTCCTCACTATGCATATCTTGGGGAGTTCTTCTATATCTTGCAATCAAATTCCTCAATATCGTATTTACACTTCATATGTTTATCCCGTTGAAAACTTAACCTATATTGTCATCAATCACCAAAAGGGAGAGATTGTAAGTGCATCTAGTGCCCTTAGTGATTTTGGTGTATTTAAGACTTATAGGTTAAGGGACTAATGTTTTATGAGTGTACAGGTCTATAAGTCTATGAGGAGTTTGATATTCTGAGAGAAATCGACCCCTAAAATGAAGTTCTTGTTGAAGACTTTGATATTCGAAGACTTTCGAAGATTTTGAAAGTGAAGAAATTGGTGTGACCTTGAAGACTTGGTATTCATTTGAGGAACATGAAGCGGAAGAATTTTGTTTTCGTAGTTTCGTTTTCTCTTTCTTGAGTCATAGGAAACACCGTCTTTGTTAAAGGGGATTGAGAAATACTATGGAAAAATTTCCATGTGATGCTCAACTCAAAATCCTACACCTACCAATCCCTTGAGTGAAGCCTTTGGAAATCTCATACAGTTCAGTCAATTTCTTGATGTGAGAGGAAGTTCTTACGTCTGAGAATTTATTCTAAGCGAGGAGTTAGGAATTCGCCGGTCTGATTGCCTACAGATGAAACATGATAGCCCGAGGAATTTGAGAGTCAAATTTCCGACCGTTCTTTGTCTCTGCCGACTGTCCCAAAATATCTTATCCACATAACGGTCATATCATTGAAGGGCATTTTGTCTTATCATGTCGGGCTGCTCCCTAGGCTATAAATAGCCGCCCCTACAACCACTAGCTGGTTGGCTGCTCAGAAGAACTTGACACTTGTCATTTGAGAGCAACCCATCCTCAAGGGACTTTGGCGAAAATCATGGTGAGAAAAACCCAAAAGCCAAACCCTACAAACCCAAAGTGAT
>JAHIAM010008608.1:0-10355 GCA_021605205.1 Aegilops longissima
CATTGCATTGTCTAAATTATGTAGTCCCACATCATCTAGTGAGTTATAGAAATCACTATTTTGTTACGAATCATCATACCTTTCATCTTCTAACCACATTTCTTTTATTAATTCCTCCTCTTCCTCATAACTTTCTAATAATAACTTATTATTGATATCCCATTGCTCTTCTTCACTAACAATTTCTTCTTTTTGAATAATATTCTTATCTTTATTATTATTATTGATAGAATTTTTATTAATAATAGCATTTGCTTTTCTTTCTGCGGATGCTATAATTTTATCTTCCATGCTTGAACTACTAGTGGCAAACATTTTATCATTTTTAAGCTTTTTAACCTTGCAATTTCTCGAATGATAAATAGTTCTCTTTCTCTAATTTTGGCCAATCCTTTGTCATAGAATGACTATATTCCCATTCAATATGCTTTAGCTTCTTTTCCCAATGAATTATTTCGTCATCTAAATTAGGCTTTTCCATACATTCAGATATACCTTTATTCTTATCATCATTAATTTCTGATTAGACATAAATGATTCGAGTCTTCTATTGAAGCAGCTTTATAGTTCATAAATCGAATACTACTACTTCCTTCACAATTTTGATAGCTTATGTAATTTTCAGGTTGCTTTAATTCCTTTTCTCTATTAGATCTCCTATCTTCCATTCTTCTCCTGCTCTTTCTTGAGCCAATTTTAAGAGGATTCATAAATTTAATACCTTTTGATTGCATGCTATCAATTCGTCATTCATTCACTCTATATCTGGAGCTACTTCTATTAGTGAGCCTTCCTATAAATTCTATGCTTACTAGCAAATTTGTTCCTTTAAAATCTTCATAACCTTTAGTTTGGAAACCAAAACTCATTTTTCAATAAATTCTTTTACAGGCATCATTAGGTGCGGAGCTATATAGGTTATTAATCTATTTTCATTCATGTCTCCTTCAAAAATCCTAATGCTGCTTTGTCTACTGATTCCCATCTTCTATCTAATAATGTTATTAAAACCTTTGCACCTAATTTCTTTCTTGTCATACCTTTGACTCCTATGATATACATACCTTGATGAATATATTTATAACCACAATATTTTAGTTCATTTTCAATATTTTTGCTTACAATTCTTAAATCTCTGGGTGTGTTAACACACTTAATTCTACTTCTCTGGATATTCTATATAGACCACTTTTACTTTCAAACATACCCATGTGGTATACTTGCTGCTGCTTTATTTTTCTCGAGGTATCTTTTGATATCTTTCTAGATCTCTTTGTATATCTATAACTTCTTCAATGCTATCAATATCATCAGCTTTGCATGATAATCTATGCTTCATGGCCAGAGGTCTTGAATCTTGCCTTACTAATTGGAGGTTTTATCTCTTCTAAGGAAGCCTTTAGATCGTCCATTTTTCTGAATTAATATTTCTAGTAGAGCAACTATTCAGATGATGATAACACAATTTCTTTGTTGCTTTGAACACTTTTAGCTTATCTAATACTTGAATTAGTAGTTGGATGATTGTGTTATTTTGTCTTATTATTACTTTGGAATCTTCCTTTGGGAGTCGTGATGGAGAATCCGACGGAGGTGACAGGTATTTTGCTACTTCGTTTAATGCTTGAGTATATTCAGTCATAAAATTATGAGATAATCAAAGTTTTAACCTCTTGCACCAACTTTTTAATTTCAAGTATATCTTGTCTTGTATCGGTCGTGGGAGTGACTCTTTGCCTTTACTTAAGTAACGACCTATTGACAACACTTCCTCTTTAATATAATCGTTATTCTTGCAAACTGTATTCTGTCTTGCTTTTGCTTCCTCTAGCTTATGTAAAGCTAGATCGATTTTATTATTCAAACCTGAATACTTATCCATAAGTTTTGGTATTCTTTGAATAAACTTTCAAATTTTGGTCTAAGTTATCTTGTCTTTTCCCAAGATATGTAAAAGTTATATATTAAATCGGCTTGTATTTAAGGCTATAGATGAATGCGGATATGCTCTGAAAGGTTTACTCTACCTTATATTTAGATTTTCCTTAGTATTTATAACTTTACCCCTTCTTCTAAGTTTAAATATTTTAACCTTTCAATGATTAAGCTGGACCTGATACCAACAATATGGGAAATAAATTTTTTAATTTTAATTTAGCAATATGTGATTAGATTTTGAAGGTTAATTTGGGATTAGGTGGGAAGTGGTAGACAATTATTCTTTTTTATCTTGAAATATTTACTATTCAACACTATTTTAATATTTAATTCAATATGATTACCTTCACGTTCTAACTTGATTATATATTTAATGCAGGATCTATTTAGAGGCTGGCGAGGCCAACAATTATGCCGTGATGTGCTTAAAGGTGTAAAATCCTACTAAATTACTCACCATATTTTTCATTATGTTGCATCAGATGTAGCTAATTCGTTCATAGCAGTTTTAATTGCAAATTTATGGGTAAATTCCTATCGTCTTCCAGGCAGTTCCACCGAAGGAAACACTTCTCTCTGACCAAGGTTCTCATTCAAGCGCCACTCTGGGCTACAGAGAACTACACCGGAGGTTTCTCCTATAGGATCCCTAGCATAAGAACTCGTCCCATAAATTCATAAGTAAAAATACCAAGTGAAACCAGAAACTACATCATTTCAACAACATAATTTACATATGGCTTTCCCTTTCGGGAGGCCGAAGGATTACACAAACTAAAAAATTACCTTCTAACTACCTTCTTGAGCCTTACAATGCTCTGGATATGGTGGCTCTTATTGCAGGATGAAACTACTACTACTACTACTCTGAGCAGCAGAGCTTGCTAGCTGGGTGCAGCTCTTTGCTCTATCGGTGGCTGGTGGCTCTTCTCCGTCGGTGTCTCCCTCTCTTTGCAGCAAGTGTCTCCTTTTATAGGAGAGCAGCTCTGCGGATGGCTTCGGAGAATGACCTCTTATTTTATATAGTAGGGATGCATCGTGTCCCTCTAGGTGATGGATAAGGCGAGAGGATAGTGCCCGACAAACTTCAATCTTCAGGAATCTATCAAATCTTTGCTTTGTTCACGTGGGCATTGTCTCTCTGTGAATAATTGGCTGGCTCTTCTTTTCTTCTTAGCTTGCCAGTGATGCACTTCTTCATGCCTTGGATAGGTAGCTCTTCCTTAGGAATCCTTGTGTGGTGTATGCGTACATACATGCCAAGGCTGCTAAATATTCAACACTGCTTATTTATTTAATTTAAATTTAATTTTAACTTGATTAAATATTAGACATGGCTTATTATTATTATTATTTTTTTTTTTTTTTTACGAATGTCCTCCTGCCCATATAATTGATAATACCTTATCAATATTTAAAAGATCTATTATGAAATTTCTATCAATATTGAATTGGTATAGGTCCTCGCGAATAATTGATAACAATATAAAGAATAAATTTTTTATAATTATTATTTAGCTTAATATGTGATTAGATTTTGATTAGGTTAATTTGGGATTAGGTGGAGTGGTAGTCAGGTATTCTTTTATCTTGAATAGTATTTACTATTCAGCACTATTCAAATAGTGCTCCACTATTAAATACACTATTTGGAATAGTATTCCACTATTCACAATAATATTTAATTCAATATGATTACCTTCACGTTCTAACTTGATTATATATTTAATGCAGGATCTATTTAGAGGCTGGCGAGGCCAACAATTAGTCCGTGATGTGCTAAGGTGTAAAATCCTACTATACTCACCATATTTTTCATTATGTTGCATCAGATGTAGCTAATTCGTTCACTTAGCAGTTTTAATTGCAAATTTATGGGGTAAATTCCTATCGTCTTCCCAGGCAGTTCCACCGAAGAAACACTTCTCTCTGACACAAGGTTCTCATTCAAGCGCCACTCTGGGCTACAGAGAGAACTACACCTGAGAGGTTTCTCCTATAGGATCCCTAGCATAAGAACTCGTCCCATAAATTCATAAGTAAAAATACCAAGTGAAACCAAGAAACTACATCATTTCAACAACATAATTTACATATGGCTTTCCCTTTGGGAGGCCGAAGGATTACACAAACTAAAAAATTACCTTCTAACTACCTTCTTGAGCCTTACAATGCTCTGGATATGGTGGCTCTTATTGCAGGATGAAACTACTACTACTACTACTACTGAGCATGAGCTTGCTAGCTGGGCAGACTCTTTGCTCTATCGGTGGCTGGTGGCTCTTCTCCGTCTGGTGTCTCCCTCTCTTTGCAGCAAGTGTCTCCTTTTATAGGCGAGAGCAGCTCTCTGGATGGCTTCGGAGAATGCCTCTTATTTTATATAGTAGGGATGCATCGTGTCCCTCTAGGTGATGGATAAGGCGAGAGGATAGTGCCCGACAAACTTCAATCTTCAGGAATCTATCAAATCTTTGCTTTGTTCACGTGGGCATTGTCTCTCTGTGAATAATTGGCTGGCTCTTCTTTTATTCTTCGCTTGCCGGCACTGCCTTCATGCCTTCAGATAGGTAGCTCTTCCTTAGGAATCCTTGTGTCGGTGTGTCATTATACATGCCAAGGCTGTTAAATATTCAACACTGCTTATTTATTTAATTTAAATTTAATTTTAACTTGATTAAATATTAGACATAATATTATTATTATTATTATTATTATTTTTTTTTTTTTTACAGGGGGTGTCCTCCCTGCCCATATAATTGATAATACCTTATCAATATTTAAAAGATCTATTATGAGAATTTCTATCAATATTCAGGTCGGGTATAGGTCCTCCGCGCCCGAAATAATTGATAACAATATCAATATATGCAAACAATATAATTGATAATACCTTATCAATATTTAAAGATCTATTGGAATTTCTATCAATATTGAATTGGTGTAAGTTCAATGAATATATTTGATATGATGCCATATCCATATATCTTGATTTGGAAAAACTTTAATCAATAGCTCACTTATTACTTACTATTTATCATCATTTGATCCTCAATCATTTAATGAATTGAAATCATAATTTTCATCATTAACACTGTTCTTCATTTTCATCATTTCTTGCCTTGATTCTTTTATTTCCTCCTTTAATTCTTTTCTTTGTTATCTTTAATCAAAGCCTCAAAAACAGAATAAGACCTCCTTCTTGGGATTTGAGGCTTTCTTCTATGATTTTGTTGTAGTATGGGCTATGGACTTCCTGGGTCTGACCGTACTGTAAATTCTTCAAATCCTAGATATAACCTAAATGCATTTGGCATTTTACCCTGCAAATTTCTCTATCAATATTATACCGTCTTTAATTTGTAACTTCCTGAAGCATATCTATATTTTTCGATACGCCTTTGGAGAGTATTTATTGGGCTTTGTTTTTGTATAGCACCCCATCCTACCTTAGATGCATCTGTCTCAATTATAAAATAATTGTCTTCTAGAGAGCAATTCTAGGGGTTTTAAATTCTTGACCTTTTTCATGATGGCCTTTACTAATTTTATATCTTCAGAATTGAAGTATCTTTGACCATTTTTCTTAATTTAGCATATAAAGGTCCTGCTAGCTTTGCTAAGTTATCTATATAGTTTAGCGTAGTTTACAATTCCTAAGAACTGTTGTAAAACCTTTTTATCACTCATATTATCAGGAAACTCTAGTATTTTCTTTTGCAATATGTTCTTGTAGATATATCTTTCCTTCTCCTATTTCATGACCAAGAAAATTTATTTTCTCTTTGCAAATTCCATCTTCTTTTTAGATAGTATGAGCCCATTTTGTTCTACCTTTCGAAAGAACACTTCAAGATGGGCTATATGCTCTTTATGATTTTGAGAATACTAACAAATCATCTCGATATACTAATATAAATGCTTGATTCTCATTACATATATTTTGCATCTTTCTTTGAAATAGTGCGGTGCATTCTTTAGGCCTAATGGCATTACTAGCCATTCATAATGGCCTTGTGGACAAGTAAATGCTGTCCATGGAATAGATTCTTCAGCCATTTTACTTGCCAAAATCCTGCCTTTAAATCAATTTAGAGAAATATTTACTTCCTTGTATTCTGTTAATCCATTCCTGCTTATTAGGTATGTTGTATGCATCGTCAAACATTATCATTAAGCCTTTTAAATTAATTACCATTCTAGATTTACCTCTAACTTCTTCAGCATGATTTCTAACTATAAAAGCAGCGAGATCGATGAGGCTTCTGCTTTCTCTTATAACTTTAACTTTAATAACTCTTCAATATGCATTTTGAACTCTTGATATCTTTAGGAGTAGCTTCTATTGGTCTGACTTAATTATATAATCTGGATTTATGATATTTATTTTGCAAACTATAGAGTTCTTATCCCAATGCTTCATTGGTATTTCTCCAATAATTTGTATGCTTTCTAGTCTTTGCACAATCTTATCTATATCCTTTTTAGATTTTATATCTCTATACCAATTTGGAGAAAATGATTGCAACCCAATGCATTCTGTACATGTATTTTCTATATGATATTCTTCTATGGTCTCACTAAGTTCTTAGTCTTTACAGAATTCAAGGGATCTGGACTTGTGCTATATTCATCATCTAAATTAGATATTTCTACATTTTGCAGGACTTTCTTTGTTTTCGTACTTCAGAAATGTATGGAACATTATCTTGATAAGGGATAAATGTTACACCCTCTTCATGTATGATTGTGGTTTGTAAAGATTGTTGTAAAAATCTTAACCCTATTATCATGTCATCATTTATGCTAACAAATCTCTTATTGTAATTTCATCTATTATATATTTTGTGCCATTTATATAGCTTCAATATTATATGCTAGCTGATTATGGATCTTCTTTATTCGACATGGTAGATACTTCAGCTTTATTATCATCTATAGTTTCAACTATTTGGGACATCTCATAAAATATTTATCATGGATGATATTCTTAGTGCAACCAATCTAGTAGTGGTATTTTATATGAAATATTTGGCTTGAACAATCTTAACTGGGATCCTTATTCCTACACTTCTTTGAATGGTAATCGAGCGATATATTTGTTTCCAAAACTAGTAATTGCATCTTTCAATTGTATTAATTTGTCTCCTTTTTATCCCTTACCGTTATCATTTGCTCTTTCATTTCTGTGTTTTTGGAACATTATCATTTTCCTCTTTACTATTTTCTAACTCTTCTTTAAGTTTTCTAGCTCTGCTTCTAGCTTATTTATTCTATTTTCTAAATTTCTAACCCTACTGGATAATATTAGCTCTTGGGTTCCAATTCTATCTCTTGTCTCCATTTTTGATTATTGGTTTTTAGACATGAGGCACATGCTTGTTTTAAACACAAGCTACAAGTGAACCTATTATCTTGGCTTGGGTAATATATCTGAAGCACATTTTATGTTATAATCACCTTTTCCTCTAATCCAATCATGTTCACAATCTACTTGGTTCATCATTTCAATTTTTAAACGCTAAATCATCTATTAGGTCTATTTCATCTTCACTTGATTCATATTCTGGAGCCTCATTTCTACTTCATCTGTTTCTATAATTGAATATATTGACTCATCGTCTTTTATTTCATCATCACATACTAATATATTTTCATTAACGCTATCTATAATTAACACTCTCTTGTTCTTCATATTTGCTAGAGTATCTTTTCTGGTCTTTATTAGGGCATGTTCTACTTAGATGATCAGGAGAGTTACATATGAAAACACCTGCATGTTTTATCATAGGTTTTCTTGGGATTATATCTCTTACATTTCTTTTATGCAAGAATGGGGCTCTATTGTCTGCCTTCTTAAAAATATCTTTTCTTTGTTCTAAAATTTCTATTATCTCTCCTTTGTGGTTTATAATATTTGTTTTTCCTATGCCTTTCTTCTCCATATGTTAGTGGTATTTGGACTATGTTATTGCAAAATTATAATCTGATTTCTTCATAGATCTTTGGGCTTGAATACTAGTACACCTTTCTTAATTGTTTGAAAACAAATGTTACAACTTGAGATATATTTACCACATTTCCTGCGTTTCCTTTTGTATTCTTCAAATATTATTGACCCTAGGGGTCAGGCAACTTATAAAAATATCTTTCTACGCCTACATTAAAACCTTGTTTAGCAGTAGTAGCATTATACAAATAATGCTGGGAAAATTCTTTAATACCTTTCCAGCTAGTTAATGTTAATTTTCTATTTCTCTTAACCTTTCATTTTGCAATGAGGTATGACCTAATTCTGGATCTTCTGCTATGATCATATTTGAGATAACATTACTTAAAGTTATTAGGGTTACTTCCTGCCCTTTTTAATTCTTCATATTGACTAGGGTATGATTCTACCCATTGTTCCCAAAACTTTTACAGATTCTCTAAAATGTTTCAAGATATGTTAACATATCTTCTACCTTAGTGCCTATGCTATACTGATTTTGTATATATTTTTTACTATTAAACCTTTCCATATGCTAATTATATTGGCCAATCTATTGGATCATGAGCTGCTAGGTTTAATATGGCACCATCATTTTATAATTTTGGAATTGCACTGGTTTTCAAAATCTCTTCTTTTAGTACCCATGTATCTATATTGTCCTGGGATATATGTAGGTTGATAATCATCTTTTACGGAGGCCATTGTCCAGCTGTCCTGGTAGGTCTCTCTCTTTCTCCTTCTCTTTTTACAGATTCTCCATATCCCTTCTTCTTTTACCACTACTTACTTCCATTGGCTTCCATTGCATTGTCTAAATGTAGTCCCACATCATCTAGTGAGTTATAGAAATCACTATTTTGTTACGAATCATCATACCTTTCATCTTCTAACCACATTTCTTTTATTAATTCCTCCTCTTCCTCATAACTTTCTAATAATAACTTATTATTGATATCCCATTGCTCTTCTTCACTAACAATTTCTTCTTTTTGAATAATATTCTTATCTTTATTATTATTATTGATAGAATTTTATTAATAATAGCATTTGCTTTTCTTTCTGCGGATGCTATAATTTTATCTTCCATGCTTGAACTACTAGTGGCAAACATTTTATCATTTTAAGCTTTTTAACCTTGCAATTTCTCGAATGATAAATAGTTCTCTTTCTCTAATTTTTGGCCAATCCTTTGTCATAGAATGACTATATTCCCATTCAATATGCTTTAGCTTCTTTTCCCAATGAATTATTTCGTCATCTAAATTAGGCTTTTCCATACATTCAGATATACCTTTATTCTTATCATCATTAATTTCTATTTCGACATAAATGATTGAGTCTTCTATTGAAGCAGCTTTATAGTTCATAAATCGAATACTACTACTTCCTTCACAATTTTGATAGCTTATGTAATTTTCAGGTTGCTTTAATTCCTTTTCTCTATTAGATCTCCTATCTTCCATTCTTCTCCTGCTCTTTCTTGAGCCAATTTTAAGAGGATTCATAAATTTAATACCTTTTGATTGCATGCTATCAATTCGTCATTCACATTCACTCTATATCTGGAGCTACTTCTATTAGTGAGCCTTCCTATAAATTCTATGCTTACTAGCAAATTTGTTCCTTTAAAATCTTCATAACCTTTAGTTTGGAACAAAACTCATTTTTCAATAAATTCTTTTTGGCATCATTAGGTCTGGAGCTATATAGGTTATTAATCTATTTTCATTCATGTCTCCTTCCAAAAATCCTAATGCTGCTTTGTCTCTGATTCCCATCTTCTATCTAATAGAGTTATCAAAACCTTCACCTAATTTCTTCCTTGTCATACCTTTGACTCCTATGATATACATACCTTGATGAATATATTTATAACCACAATATTTTAGTTCATTTTCATATTTTTGCTTACAATTCTTAAATCTACTGGGTGTGTTAACACACTTAATTCTACTTCTCTGGATATTCTATATAGACCACTTTTACTTTCAAACATACCCATGTGGTATACTTGCTCGCTTTATTTTTCTCAGGGTATCTTTTGATATCTTTCTAGATCTCTTTGTATATCTATAACTTCTTCAATGCTATCAATATCATCAGCTTTGCATGATAATCTATGCTTCATGGCCAGAGGTCTTGAATCTTGCCTTACTAATTGGAGGTTTGTCTCTTCTAAAAGCCTTTAGATCGTCCATTTTCTGAATTAATATTTCTTAGAGGCAACTATTCAAGATGATAACACAATTTCTTTGTTGCTTTGAACACTTTTTAGCTTATCTAATACTTGAATTAGTAGTTGGATGATTGTGTTATTTTGTCTTATTATTACTTTGGAATCTTCCTTTGGGGAGTCGTGATGGAGAATCCGACGGGAGGTAATATTTTGCTACTTCGTTTAATGCAGTATATTCAGTCATAAAATTAT
>JAHIAM010008610.1:0-14940 GCA_021605205.1 Aegilops longissima
GATCCGTTGACTTTTTCCCCGAGGTCCAAAATTCCACTAAGTCCCCGAATTTGTTGCATATTTTGTTGCATTTTCATCGCATCATAACTCTGCATCCGTAGCTCCGTTTTGTGCGTATAATATGTCAAAATGTTCGCCTCGAAGAGTATATCATTTCATATCATTGCATCATTTTCATTTGAGCTCATCTTGATGCCCGAAATGCTGTTGGAAGAGTGCTATGTGATGTTAGTTTCTGATTCTTATCAGAACATGCACTTTTCTTATTTTTGCTATGATTGATGTGTGCACCCTATGAATTTGAGTCCTACATGTGTTTTGTAATATGCCATGCCATCTTCCAGGGGTGTATGCCATGTATTTTTGTGACCTATGTGGTGACTAGCACAAGCATGCAAACTAGGTGTCATGATGTTGCTGATTTCAGCCCTGTTTTGCTGATATTTTTATGCCATGTTAACTTGATACTACAGAGATATCCATGCATATTTTGAGATACTTCAGTAAGGATGTTTTGTTCTACATGTCTTGCTCTATCCATCCATGCCCTTGTTTGCAATTATGGAGTGCCATAGCCTGAGTCAATCGAGCTCTACTTTTGCTATAAAATGTTTCCTGGCAGGTTGTTTACATGTTATTCAATTTTGCCAAGGTCGTTGTAGTTGATCCTTGCATGCTATGATGTTGTTCTCGCCATGTATAGCTTCTATGCCATGTCTTCTTACTGTTGGTTGCTTTGCCATGCCATGTATTGCTCTGTGGTGAGTGGTTCAAGCTCACCAACATGCCTACTTATTGTTGTTCCTGCCATGTTCAAATCTGTAATATAACTTGCCATGTTTACATGGGTGCCATCATATTTTAGGATCCTTTTGGCTCATGGTCAGTAAGGGACTTTTGTTATATGCTTTGAGTAGATTCATGCCATGCCTTTGTTTGCCATGATAAGTTCCTGTAGCATGTTGTTTGATAGCTCTAAACATTGCAACCTGTTGTTATTTCTGCCAATGCCTGAAACTGTTATTATTTGCAATCTTGCCATGTGTTTTTGAGCATGTTCTAGTGATTTCTGGAGATAGCTCAGTGTTCATGTTTTGTAATGCTTTACCTGTACATCATGCCCATGCCTTTTGTTATTATGTTGAGGTCATGTAGCATGTTGTTTTGATGCTTGCAATATGCCTACTTGCTGTTATGGACAGATTGTTGTCATATCTTGTATAGAGTGTATGTGTTGAACTGCTGTCTGCTTTTGAGTGTGCTCTATATGAAACTTGCTTAGAATTGCATGTAGTTTCATATTATCATGTTGCATCCATGTTTTGAGGTGTTTGCTTGATGTGTGCATGCATTTTGCATCAATGCCATGCTTATCTTGTTTTGCTCATATCTTCTAGGCCGAGTCTCAATCTAATGAACTTTATATGTAACTTGACTAGAATTTCGTGTAGATCATCGTGGTGCATCTTAACTTGCTGTTTAACAACTTGAACATAAGGTTTATTCAGATCTGGACCAATTTCGAAATTTGCATATGAGGACTTACCGGAGTGGTTCTATGTTGTTTCCGGCCTCATTTAAACTTGCCTTGATGTGTTGCTCTTGTTTGCATCATCCCTTGCCATGAGTAGCTTCATGTAGTCTTGTCATGCATCATGCTTGTTGTGCATCATGCCTCGTTCATGTGTGGTGTGTTTACTATGTTGTGTGCTTCTTCTTGTTAGTTCCTGCTTGCTATGATCGTGAGGATTCGTCGCTCACGCTTGGTCTCGGCTTCATCCGCTCGCCTTCTTCATGGACTCGTTCTTCTTCCTTATGGGATTTCAGGCAAGATGACCGCTACCCTGGATCTCACTACTATCATTGCTATGCTAGTTGCCTCGCTTCTATCGCTATGCTGCATACCTATCACTTGCTGCCTGCTTCACCTAATTGCCATGTCAGCCTCTAACCTTTTGCACCCTTCCTAGCAAACCGTTGTTTGCTTAGTTACGCTTCGCTCAGCCCCTCTTATAGCGTTGTTAGTTGCAGGTGAAGATGAAGTTTGTTCCTTGTTGAACATGGAGATGTTGTTCCTTGTTGGAACATGTTTACTTGTTGGGATATCACAATATATCTTATATTATTAATGCATCTATATACTTGGTAAAGGGTGGAAGGCTCGGCCTTATGCCTGGTGTTTTGTTCCACTCTTGCCGCCTCTAGTTTCCGCCATATCGGTATTATGTTCCCGGATTTTGCGCCCCTAACGCTGTCGGGTGATTTATGGGACCCCTTGACAGTTCGCTTTGAATAAGACTCGCCCAGAAGGCCCAACCTTGGTTTTACCATTTGCCTCACCACCACCTATATTTCCTTTGGGAGTAATTAACCCAAGGGTCATCTTTATTCAGCCCCCCCGCCGCTGCTTTCTAAGTGCTGGCCTAAACCGAGCTCATCATGGGCCACCTTGAGGCAACCCGAGGTTTGGTTTTACTCGTAGCTAGTATCATCCGTGTTGCCCTCGAGAACGAGATATGTGCAGCTCCTATCGGGATTGTCGGCGATCGGGCGGCTTTGCTGGTCTTGCTTTTATTGCTGTCGAATGTCTTGTAGCCGGATTCCGAGACTGATCGGTCTTCCGGGAGAAGGAATATCCTTCGTTGATCGCGAGAGCTTATCATGGGCTGTTGGGACACCCCGCAGGTATAAACTTTCGAGAGCCGTGCTCGCGGTTATGTGGCAGATGGGAATTTGTTAATGTCCGTTGTAGAAAACCCAAAGTTGATCTCAATTAAAATACACCAACCGTAAAGTGAATCGTGAGTGTCTCTTTTCGGGTTGATCGAGAGGAGAACACGGTTTCGGGTTATGTCTCGACGAAGTAGGAGTTCAGGATCACTTCTTGATCATTACTAGTTGACGACTGCCTTTGTTTCTCTTCTCGCCTCATTTATGACATGTTAGCCACCATATATGCTTAGCCGCTGCTGCAACCTCACCACTTTACCCCCTTCCTTTTCCATTAAGCTTTGCTAGTCTTGATACCCATGGTAATGGGATTGCTGAGTCCTCGTGACTCATGATTACTACACCACCAGTTGCAGTGTACAGGTTTGCGATGATCATGATGCGAGAGCGATGTTTGCTTGTGTTGGAGTTCTTCTTCTCGCTTCTTCTTCGATCAGGGATAGGTTCCAGGTCGGCAGCCTGGGCTAGCAGGGTGGATGTCGTCTGAGCTTCTGTTTATGTTTCATCCGTAGTCGGATGTTGTTCTTGTATGATGTTGGTGTATTCTTGTGGCATTTGTGCCTTATGTATGTATCCCTATGTATTATGTAATGTTGATGTAATGATATCCACCTTGCAAAAGCGTTTCAATATGCGGGTCTATCCGTGGTGGGACCTTCGAGTTCCTTTTGGATAGGGTCGCATATTGGGCGTGACAGCATCGGTCGTGGAGGAGGTGGCGCGCGACAGCGAGGATGGAGACGCTCCAGCCGTGGCGGAGGTGGCACGCGGCAGCGAGGATGGAGGCGCTCCGGCCGTGGGGAGGAGGCACGCGTGCCGGGATGGAGGCCCGCTGGTCGGGAGAGAGACAGCGGCTGGGATGGCGGCGATCGGGAATCGGGGAGTGAGTAGAGGGGGGACGGGGTTCGGATGGCTTGATTTCTTTGTTTTGTGAGTTTGGGAGCAATCCGTCCGCCTATATATGCCACAGAGCTCAAATAGCTATTCTAATCCCGGATTAGAATATTTATATATATATATATATATATATATATATATATATATATATATATATATATATATATATATATATATAGTAACGCTTAAACTAAGCGTGAGTATAGAATAGCTTATTCTACACCCCAGTAATGGTACATACAATATATAGTAACGCACTAAGTAAAATATAGTAATTTTTGTAAAATGTAGTAAATTACAAACTTGGGTGATAAAAAAATTATTTTTCAATTACTACATATCATACACCGTTTTACTAGATTTTGTATATAGCGTTACTAGGTGGTGTAGAATAAGCTATTCTACACTCACGCTTAGAATAACCCCAGTAACGGTATATATATATATATATAGGGATTGTCTATTCGTCACCCTGGGTGAGGAATAGTTATTCTTCACCTCTATTTTACCATCAATACACCGTAATTTTACGCTTCAGTAAGTTTTGGCTTTATTTTCATATAAAAGAGACCGTAAGAAAATATATAATCGTCAGAAAAATATTTTATGTTATGTAAAATTACAAACGAAAACATAGTGTAAAATACACATAAACTGCAAATTTTCTTGTCTTATGACCTATGTTTTTATTTTCTTATGTCAAATATTACGTACACTCGGTGGAAAAGGCCTTTGGTCGCGTTCGCACTGCCATTAGTCGCGTTGCGCAACTGCTGACCAAATAAGCGACTTAAAGTTCTCACCTTTTAGTCGCGGCTGCTTAAGAACCGCGACTAACGGCTCGGCCCACGTGGGCGCCAGCGGTTGTCAAGGAGGACCTTTAGTCGCGGTTCTTCGCCAACCGCCATGATTAGTCGCCACAGGTTTAGGGTTTTAGCCACCCCCTAAACCTGTTTTCTGTTTAATTTGTATTGTTTTATTTCTTTTGTTCTTTATTTTAATTTTGAAGGAGTTTCATATATTCTACGGTACTACATACATGCATATGAATGTACAATTTCAAATAAATTTGAAATTAGAACCAAAAGAATTCAAGAGGAATATACAATATATATTCAATATCATCGGATGACCATATACAATTTTGAACAAGTTTCCATACATGATTTAATCCATATAAAGTTCTACGTCCCTCGTAATAGTGTTCTCCTTTAGGATGGAGGACTTCATGCTGAACCATCCAGCTAGTTCCTCTTGAAGTGGTCGGAAGCGAGCTGGATTAAGCATCATCCGAGGTTATTCTCCAGCATTGGTATCACTCGAACCCGCCAGAGGTGTATCTCCGGATCTCTCACGTACATAGTATCCACATAGATTGGTCAACGGTGGCTGAATATCCCCAGCATTCTTAGGCTTTAACATTTTGAATTCTAGCTCTTTTTTGAATTCACCGACCTTTTGTATCTACGAACCGCCTCCAAACCCTACGAGGCAAAGAAAATTAAATGAACAAGAGAGTTATTAGTTACTTGATATTAGAAATGAACTAAATAGGCCGATCGATATAGAGCGCAAATGAATGAAAATAATTACTCTGCAGCATTCTTCTCATGTCGGCCCAAAGCTTTGGATCCATATTCAGAGAGTCGTGGACTAGACATTTTGAGGTGTTAACTTTAATTACTAGCAGAATCCAGTTGGAACTCATGACACGATATATGCACAAGACGCTCATGCATAACTCATCGATTAGCCGCCACATACCATGCATGGAGTAAACAAAAGAGAATGTGCTCAAGACAGAAACACTCACCCAAAATGGTAAGGAAATAGAATATCACTTTTGAGATCCTGCTTTGTAAGAAACTGCCACAGGTCTGCCTCCACGTCAAGTGGGTGACGCTTCCAACACATGTCCATTAACGATGTGGGTCAATGAACCCAACATCATGGATGTTCCTTACTCTGCATTCCTTAATCTTCATTCTGCATGTATAATAGCGGACACAACAATATAGTTAGGACATATATATAGTGCAGGCAATATGAACGAGATGGGGTAGAAATTAATAAATCACTTACGTAACGTGGCAACCGATGATAGATTTGTCGAGCTCAAGAGATTGAAAAGCTGGAACAATTCACTCAAGTGCAATTTGTACATAGTAATGTTTGAAGTGATGCTCATGTCTAACTTCCGCATAAATATATTCTTTGCGCTTTTATTTTTTATGTAACCCTTGTACCAATTCAGCAGACCTTTCATTTGGTCGTAGATCATTTTTCTGCGCAGCTCAACGAGAGGCCCATTCTTGACATATGTAATTACTACCTCCTTCATCGCCTCATCAAGCCCTAACAGTTCACGAAGAGTAATACCTGTTGGCCGCTTGTTCTCCGCACTGCATACTAATCCTCGTGTTGCCAAGAGCTTGTATGATCTCGGGTCATCCGGACAGAAGGCTTGCACTATAAGCGGGCAATCGATTGTTTACTTTGTTCCCGAGCTGGGCAACTTGTTTCCGCTTTTTTACTTTCGCCTTCTCCCGCTTCTTTGTTCTCCTTGAACATGAGTGCCTGCCTCATGGGTTCACGTGCATAGTCACAGCAGATTCTTCATGCTTGGGACGGTGTGCTCAAAATGACTTAGCCCACTTCTTTTGCTTATCGAAAATACTGGCTTGGGCTCGGGCTCTCTTTTTCTTCTTGCAGTCCGCTTCCATTTCTCCAAATCAGCAGTCATGTCAGCCGATTTCCTCGCACAACATTCCCAAGGCCTTGTGGGAGAGGCTTCAATGATGGCTCCGCACCTTTGTGGTCTTAGGTACATAAGGGTCCGGTTAATAATCCAGACTGCTTCGCTTTTGCCGAGGTGGATTGGGGGCGGCTCGATCACCCACGGACGAGGATCGGGGCGGCGGATGATCACCCGCCGGACGCTAGGATGGGGGCGGCCGGGCCACGTGACGGAGGTGTAGGTGAACCGCCACCACCACCACCACCACCACCACCGCCACCGCCACCACCACCACCGTGAGGGGGTGGACTTGTTGTCCTGGCGCCGCCTCGAAACTTGATAAACTTCTTTTGCCATAGAATGAAATGGCGCTGACATCTCCAAGTCTTTCTCCCTTCAGTGTAGCAATGTCAATCTCCGTGTCCTCAAACCCTTGGACTATGTCCTCCACCGTGACACGAGCATAGCCATCTTGAATGGGGTTGTTGTGGTGGAGTGCTCCTGTAAACATGGTAAAGCACTGCCGATGGTTACCTTTCATGGACATGTTCCCGATAGGATATTACCGATGACATTCTTTCATCTCCTTTATATCGCCCACGGGTAGCGAGGAGGCCCTGCAGTAATTTCACCACCGAGGCTCCCGTGCAGTAATTTCACCACCAGAGGCTCCGTGCAGTAATTTCGATCGTCGGTGCATCCGCACCAGCCGGTGGGCCTGCGGAAGCCACGCTGCTTCTCCGCTGCTGGCTTCCGAGATCCGCTGATGATCTTCATGCTGCACCCGAGCTGCATCTCTTCGCTACTAGTACACTCATGGTTTTTTCATCACATCCATTTCGATGCCAACCGCGCCACAACATCTGCTTCCCGATCCATCTTTCTTACGGCTTCAGAATCAGACGGGTCATCGCTCGGGGAACCCTATTTTCCACGGAATGTGCCCCATGCCTCGTACACGCCCTCCGTGTTCAGGATTCCCGAGGGCTTTGTCAGCGCTGCCGCTCTCCGCTTGAACTTGATCTTCCCTGTTGAGCATCCTTCATTGCGCCAATAAGGGCTTGGGTGGGTTTAATTAATTTGCCCTGTAAACACACTCCTCGCCTCCGGGTTCAGCTCCCCATGCCCGCATTTCACCAGCTTTTTGGCCCTTGGGTCCCATCCTCCGCACTGGACGGATTCTCGCCTCATCTCGCTTCTCCATCTTCTCCAACTAGGCACCAAAATGCGATACCTCCTGGCCCCATAACATGATTGTACTCCTTCTAGCCAGATTTTCCTTATTTTTTTATATTTCAATGAACTGTCTGATTTCTTTTGCTTCACAAATTTGGCCAATCATGTTTCAGTTTCATATTGTCCTTTGAAACCTGAGTCTTGTTCTGCTGGACAAAGTCACGGGCTAGATTTTGCTTGAATTTCCGGAATGCGCCGGCCATCTTATGAAGAGCTTAACTGTTTGACTAGCCTCCTCCTCTCCTTGTTTTCCTCAATCTTGTTACCTCCTCATCGAATTTGTTGTATTCCCGAGGTAGAACGAAATGTTCCATAAGCTTCTTGAAGCAATCTTTTTTTGTTCTCTTATCGACAAAAGTGAAACCATCAATTCGCGCTTCTTTGGCTCATTCCACTCCTCGACGGTGATCGAGACGTTGTTCTAACAATGGCTCCGCATTGGCTGACAAACTTGGTGGCGTTCTTTATGGGCTCCAGCTGCTCGCCGGCTTAATCGTCGACAACCTCGATGGTGCATGTTTCTCCTTGTTTCATCGCCTTGGTTGCGCCACGCTGACGACATACTCGATTGTTTCGACGATCCGCCGAGGGCTAAAATAAGAAAGAGAGTCGCTGCTAGTACACACATATTTATTCAAATCAGTTAGTTTGTATCACCGAGGCTCAATGTATATATATACCTCGCCACGGAGGTGGTTGCTACTTCCATTTGAAGATCGCTGCTTATCGACGCTTTCTTCGCATCATCTTGTCGACGGCGCCTTCATCTTCACTGTCAAGGTTCAGATAAGAAGAGATATCATCTTCTTCTTCTCCGTCGCACATATTGAATATCGCCGCTTATGATGCCGAACATATGTGCTTCACCGTCCGGATCATAGTTGTCCATAATCGGGCCAGCTCTATCGTCCGCCATTATGTCATCCTGAAAACATGTAGTAAAACAAATTAATTAAGTGAAGAAGGGGGCGGTATGTGGCATGGCGGAAGAGCGGTGGCAAAAGGAGGGGCGAGAAGGGTGGAGAGGGTGTCGCAGAGCGCGAGACGGTGCTCTGAGTCGAACTTTGGGGTCGCCAGTCCCTGGGTTCACCGGAAAGAAGTAACGGAGGGGGAACACAATAATAACAGAGCAATCAAAGCATCACAAAGCGTGAACCTGCAACACGCTGGCTAGGTGTGCCCTAACGCGCAAGAGGGTCGTGACAAAGGGGAAACATCCGGAAAGTATCCCCGTGATTCGCTTTTGACAGATGAACCGAGGGGAAAGTTACGTGTTTGCTATGCTAGGGATGTGGCGGATTTAACTGGCTATGATCCGGATCCGCCTCATCGCTCGGGAGCAACTTTCATGTACAAAGTATTTTCATCCGAAGTTACGGATTATTTTATATTAATTTTAAAGTTTTATATCATTTTAGAATTAACAGAATTAATTAAATCGAAAATCATTTTAGAATTAATTAGATTAATTAATGATTAGTTAGATTAGTTATTTAATTAGGTTTACTAAACACAATTAATTGTTAATTAATTTAATTAACTGATTAATTAATTAATATATTTATTTATTTATTTTCTAAATTCTTCTCTCCTTTTTTAAATCGCTTTCATGTGGGCCCCAATTGTCATTGGGCCAGGGGCTCACGGGCGCCTGCCCGAGGTCGTAGAGCCTGCCCGGGCGAGGGGGAGCCGGGCACGTTCAAGGCTGGCAAGGGCAGCGATGGCGCCTGGCCGGAACAGGGCGGCAGTGGCGGAGGGAAGTGGCCGGTCCGGTGAGCTGCAACCTGGGATCGCAAGGGAGTTGCGACGCGCCGCCATGCGCAGAGGCGGGCGGGCGACGGGACGGGCGGGCGAAGGTTTGAGGGGGCCGGGAGACGGCTGGACGGGCCTCATGGGGAGCTCACTAAGGAGAGGGCGGCGATGCGCGGGAGGACCGATTTAAGGAGAGGCGGGACGGGCAGTCCCGGCGACGGGCGAGGGCGACTTGGCGCCGAGGGCGAGGCAGAGACGAACCGACGGAGAAGACGAGAATCGATCGGAGCGTGGTATTATAGTTTCATCTCCCTTTAGTCGGGTTGGCGACGAGGCCCACGATTAGCAGGTACCTTTTAGTCGCTGGTCGCCTGCCCAACCGCTGACTAAAGGTTTTTGGGCGGTTTTTATGCTCTCACATTTCACTTTTAGTCGCAAGGCTGGTCTCGGCACCATGATTGAAGGCCCCAATTTTAGTCGCGGTTGGTCTGGGTAACCAGGATTAAAGGGCAGGTTTAGGTTTTAGCCCCCCAAACCTGTTTTCTGTTTAATTTGTATTGTTTTCTTTTAATTTGTACTGTTTTCTGTTTAATTTGTATTGTTTTATTTCTTTTGTGCTTTATTTTAATTTTGAAGGAGTTTCACATATTCTACTGTACTACATACATGCATATGAATGTACAATTTCAAACAAATTTGAAATTAGAACCAAAAGAATTCAAGAGGAATATACAATATATATTCAATATCATCGGATGACCATATACAATTTTGAACAAGTTTCCATACATAATTTAATGCATATAAAGTTCTACGCCCTTTGTATCTACGAACTGCTCCAAACCCTACGAGGCAAATACAAATAATATGTCAAAATAAAACTAATTCAATTCAATATGTTAAAAATACAAATAATATATCAAAAATTCAGAAAATAGAACTAATTCATTTCAAAATTTAAAATACAAATAATATATCAAAAATTCAGAGAAGTTCTTCCTACCACTGCCTTCCCCACAAGTTCTTCCCGCCAGTCTTCCCCGCCAGTTTTTTCCCCGCTTATGTCTTCCTCACCGCTTTCTTCACGCTCTATCTTCGCTACAGACGATGTTCTTTTATAGGCACGCGCCGCTTCGCTTTGTCTTGTTCCTCCGACAGTATGTCAGTAGGCGCTACTCCAAGGTTCTGTTTAACCTTTAGTCCCGGTTGCACCAACCAGCCGGGACTAAAGGTTAGATGACCAGCTCGATTCTCTTCTTCCCGCCATATCTTCCCTGTCTTCCCGCTTCTTTCTTCCCGCCACTTTCTTCCCGCTCCTGTCTTCCCGCTTCCCATTTTTTCCCCATTTCTCACTACATATATGTAGCCCGCTTGGCCAGCATTATCACATCTCTACAATCTCTCATCACTCTTCATGGCTTCCACCGCACCCACTCTAACCTACCAGCAGGTGGAGGAGCTTTGCGCCGAACTACCCTTGTCCACTGGCTATCAAGGCCCCACCGGCCGGAGCTTGTTGCGCCGGCGGCGTGCCGTCCCTCCCGTCCCTCGTGGTATGCACAAGGCGGCCATCACGAACCACTACTACTCGACTCACGCCGGAGCAGCGGATGAATCTCACCGGCATCCCGATAACCAGCATACTTGGGACGCTTTCTTCATCAATCGGCGTGAGAGGGCGCCGCCAGTATGAGGAGGACGGTCTCGCCTCCGAACTTCCACGAGGCCGGCCGTCCGGTATGGTGGTATGGCCGACTTGCAGAGCGCCATGGACTACATCACGTCGGCGATATCCCCCTATCTGCGCTACCCTCGTTCGAGCTACTAGCGCCGGCTCGACGACGAGCCGACGACAAAGAAGCGACGACAAGAAGCGACGACGACGGCGGTAACTTAGAAGGCGATTTATTACCAAGACAACGACGACGGCGGCTATGAAGACTACTTAGTATGCATATTATACGCCTAGGCAGGAGTATGACTAAATCACTCCAAATTTCATGTATCATCAGTGGTATCTCGAATCATTCAAATGGACACCAAACACATCACGGGTAATATAATTCACATGATCCATTCAAAAAGTTTGGTACAATAAATTATTACACATCATTTCTTCCTTGTGTCCCCGCTTGCTTACGACAGTGTGATCCATGGAGCATCCTCATCATTTAACTTAATGCTTTGGTCGGTGTTCACTTTGAAGGGCGGAATTTCAGCAAACATATTATAATCTTTCCGACATGTCCGTTTTGTCCTCCACTCCCACGATGTTTCTTTTCCTCCGAAAGAACAATGTGGCGCTTTTGATCATCGCATGATGTACCGATCGCTTTCTTATCTTTCCGCTTCCCGGTTTGCTACTCATGTCCTTCACATAGAAAACCTGAGCGACATCTTTCGCTAGGACTAATGGTTCGTCAAGGTAACCAAGATTGTTGAAATCCACCATTGTCATTCCGTATTGCTGGTCCACCTTTACCCCACCTCCTGTTAGCTTGAACCATTTGCACCGGAACAAAGGGACCTTAAAGGAGGGTCCATAGTCAAGTTCCCATATCTCCTCTATGTAACCATAATATGTGACCGATGCCCATTCTCGGTTGCTGCATCAAAGCGACACCACTGTTTTGGTTGGTGCTCTTTTATCTTGGGCGATCGTAAAATGTATTCCCATTTATCTCGCACTTGGAAAGTCGTTATAGTCAAGATGGTGTCTTGGCCAACATGTACAGCTGATCTACAACATCATTGTCATTCATTAAATGTTTTCAACCAACTGCCGAAGTCTCCATGTGGGCCTTCCTAATCCAGGATTCAAGCTTCCCGGTTGTCGAACGTAAAATATTCTTGTGTTTTCAAAGCACGGAGCCACCAAGCTGGAATTGGTCAAGACAAGGTGGTGTGCTTCACCAGAGAATGGCTTGCGCCATACATATCGTTGATTTCCTTCCGATCGCGTTTTTCCACTTAGTCTCCCTCGTGCCGCTGATCGAGGAAGACCAATCGGCTTAAGGTCGAACAAAGTCAACACAAAACTCAATTACCTCCTCATTTCCATAGCCCTTGGCGATGCTTCCTTCGCCTAGCACGGTTATTTAACATATTTCTTTAATACTCCCATGAACCTCTCAAGGGGAACATATTGTGTAGAAATACAGACCGAGAACGAAAATCTCTTCGACTAGGTGAACCAGGAGGTGCGCCATAATATTGAAGAAGGATGGCGGAATACCAACTCGAAACCGACAAGACATTGGATCACATCGCTCTATAACCGTGGTAGAACTTGGATTGATTACCTTCCGAGAGATTGCATTGAGGAATGCACATAGCTTCACAATGGCTACTCGAACATTTTTCCGCAGGAGCCCTCAAAGCAATCGGAAGCAATTGCGTTATAATCACGCGGCAGTCGTGAGACTTCAGGTTTTGGAACTTTTTCTCCGCCATGTTTATTATTCCCTTTATATTGATGAGAATCCAGACGGACCTTCATACTGCTCTCAGCATTCAAAAAGATGACCTTCTTCTTTGGTCGAGCGTAATGGCACGACCTTGAAACCATTCCGATGCCGTCATCGTGGTCTTTCAAACGCTGTTGGTCCTGCGTGCTTCCTTTGTATCATTTGTCTTCCCATACACGCCCAAGAAGCTTAGGAGGTTCATGCAAATATTCTTCAGAACGCATCACGCCGATTGCAGAGCGGACATCTAGGACTTTCCAATATTCTAGCTCCTGTAATATAGATTTCTTCTTCCACATGGCTGCGTGTCTGCCGCCTCCTTCGAACTGATTGTCCGCCAGACCCTTTCCAAAGATGACTTTCAAATCCTGACCATATCAAATACCTCAGCACCAAGCAGCGTTCGCAGCTTCGCCGGTGATCTGCCTTGCTGCTGTAATGCTTGCCTTTCTTTCATCGATGAATTTTCGAAGAAATCGACGATGCCCAAGGTACACGCTCTTCTTACAATTTGGCAAATGTACACTTTCAGTCTCATGTAAGAAAGGCGTGCATGCATTGTATCCCTTATTTGACAGTCCCGAAGGTTACTAAGAGCAGGCCAATCGCTGATGGTTACGAAAAGCAACGTCAGAGGTCAAATTCTCTTGTTTGTGCTCATCCCACACACGGACACCACCCCACAGCTGTAAAAGTTCATCAACTAATGGCCTTAGGTACACATCGATGTCGCTGTCGGGTTGCTTGACCTTGGATGAGCACCGCATCATAATGAACTTTCGCTTCATGCACAACCAAGGAGGAAGGTTGTAGATGCATAGAGTCACGGGCCAGTGCTATGGCTGGAGCTCGCCGCCAAAAGGATTCATGCCATCCGTATTTAGAGCAAATCTTATGTTCCTTTGGCCACCTGCAAAATCTTTGAACCATCCGTCGATCTTTCTCCATTATGCTCCATCCAAGGTGTGTCTCAACTCCCCGTCCGACTTACGGTCCTCTTTGTGCCATCGCAACAACTTGGCATGCTCTTTGTTCCTGAACAGACGCTTCAACCGTGGTATTATAGGAGCATACCACATCACCTTGGCGGAACCTCTTCCCGGTTTCGCCTCAACATCGCCACCTGTGGTCATCGCCCGATCTTATAACGCAATGCAAGGCATACCGGCATTCATTCAAATTCTCAGATTCATCATGTAGAGGATGCAATGTTGATGCATGCATGTATCTTCGTAACCTCTAAACCTAGAGGGCGATAACCTTCTTTGCTTCAGACGATCAAGCGGGCAACTCGTTATCCTTTGAAACATATTCTTCAACATTTTCAGCAAGTTTTCAAATGCCGAGTCAGCTACACCTGCCTCTGCCTTCCATTTCAACAAATCCAGCAGTGCAGCCCAGCTTTTTTGCACCATCATCGTGATCCGGGTACAGCGCCTTTCCGTGATCTCTCAACATGCATCCAAATTCTCCTCTCCTTTCAGTTTCAAGAGCCTCCGCATCAGCAAGAATGATCATCAACGGATCATCACGCGCTCTTCTTCACCTTCCCTTCACCTTCAGCATCCTCCATGAAAGTATCACCAAATGAGCAAGATAGCTTTCATCGATGAAATCATCCCTTCTTCATCTTCTTCCATTATAACCCTCTTTCTCCATGCTTGGTCCAACAATTATAGCTTGGCATGAAACCCTTCAAGCAGATGCAAGTGAACAACTCTTGAGGAAGAGTAACCTTCTCATTCTTACAGATAACACATGGACAGATAACAAAACCCCCCGCTTGTTCAAGATTAGCCACTACGAGGAAATCTTTCAAACCCAGAGTGAACTCGCCGGAGATTCTGTTATCAGACATCCATTGCCGATTCATCTGCATTATTATAATATAAAATATATAATTAACCATCATGCATTTGTTAAACTAACTAGCTACAAACAATATAAATTAAACAATGAACTACACACATGCATATTTTATCAATGACACATCAAAGGTTCACTGTTGCTAATCATGATCAAGAGTGTGGCTCTAACATTTCATGTCATGTTTGTTTCATGCTCTTGGGGCATTTCATCAAACACCTTATGTGCATAAGAGGAACCAAAAGCAAACCTACA
>JAHIAM010008613.1:0-15347 GCA_021605205.1 Aegilops longissima
AACTCAGTTCCGGGGCGGCGCAATGAGACAACCCACATGTACTCCCATGGCCTCTCTTACCTTTACCAAATCGTGTTCACACACTTAGCTCACACAGTAGGACATGTTCACCACTTTCCAATTCATTCCGATGAATCGACGACACAACTCTAAGCAATAGCAGGCATGACAAGCAGGCATGAATGAGTAGGCACATCAGGGCTCAAACAACTCCTACTCATGCTAGTGGGTTTCATCTAATTCTTGTGGAATGACGAGGTCATCGAGGAGGATAAAGGGGTTCAGCTACATGACAAGTAGCATGAGTCGTTGTTGTCCTAATGCAGTAAAATAGAGTAGGGCGAGAGGTGGGATTATATCGGAATGAACAAGGGGTTTTGCTTGCCTAGCACTTACGAAGATAATATAGTTCTTCGTCGGTGTCATCGAATTCATAAATCGATCGTCGTCTCGAGAGGGACAATTACCGGCAAACAAGAGAACACAATCAATGCAATGCACATTCACATGAATGACATGTCATGTTAAGATACTGGATTCACCTAATTCAGCAGTAATCCAAGTTAATTGAAGTGGAATTCAAACAAGGTTGAACTCCAACTCCAAATGCTAGTTCATAAATTACCCTAATCATGATTCATCCTATTCAGTGAGGTTAACTTGTTCAAACATGCATGAAAGTGCCATAAACAGATTCTTCATATTTTTCTGATCATTTTCATATATAAATTATTTCATTTGAGTTCTGGTTGAATTTCTATGATTTTTAGAAGTTTAGGCAAATTTACGGAATTTCTGAATTAAATTAAATCGAAAAGGGTTTCTTGCGTCGACATAGCGTTGGCATGACATCAGCAGGTCAACAGGGTTGCCCAGGTCAAACCTGACCAGGGGTCCCAGGTCGAGTGCCACAGGGCTGGTTGGGTGGATGGCGGTGGGACGGTCAGCCGACTTAGTGAGTCAAGTGACCGTGGGGTCGGATTAGCACTACCTAAGCGAAAATTAAACTAATCTAATTAGGCTCGGGCCCACATGGCGATGGCTCTGGTGGGGGTTAGCGGGGTCATTAGTGGCAAATGGCGTGCCCGTCACCGACCACCGGAGTTGGGCCGGCGACCAAACTCAGCGGATCGCGGAGTTGCTCGAGCAGCTGAGCACACGTTGCGCGTGGTTTTGCGGCTCTGGCAGTGGCAGTCTGGCGGATCTAAAGGAGGCAGCGGGAGGTGCCAAGGTGCAGTGTGGCGGCGGCGGCGGGCGGCGGAGATTCGGCCGAGTCGAGAGCAGCGTTCGGCCTTCGAGAGGCGAGTTGGGATCTGAGTTGGGTTCTGGCGAGTCTGGAGCATGTTCACGTGCCGGGAGCGGCAACGCGCCTCACGCCATGGGCGAGCTCGGCGGCGCAAAGTCGGTCACCGCGGAGCAGTAGCCATGGCGAGAATAAAACACGGGAGGAAGGGGAGAGGAGGCGGGGC
Source organism: Aegilops longissima (assembly GCA_021605205.1). Classification (NCBI taxonomy): domain Eukaryota; kingdom Viridiplantae; phylum Streptophyta; class Magnoliopsida; order Poales; family Poaceae; genus Aegilops; species Aegilops longissima. The sequence continues at coordinate 1,470 of JAHIAM010008613.1, forward strand.
TCCGGCGAGTCGGTTGGAGCAAGCAGCGAGCTCGAGGCGTCTTGATCTTCGAATCGGCGGCGTCGGGCCGTGGCGATGAAGATGGCGGTGATGGCGTGGCCAGGGCACCGGCGTCGCGTCGCGTCGTGGTAACTTCTGGATCAAAGCGGACTCGTGGCCCTACTGGCTGGGCATGGGGATCTTTGGTGGCTCGGTGGTGCTCGTCGGCGGTCTCGGTGCGTCGAGGGATGAGCGAGGAGAGACAAAGGAGGAGAGTGCAGGAGAGTGAGAGGGCCGAAGTGCGTGGCGTCGCCGAGCGGATTAGAACGAAGGAGGCCTCGGCTAGCGAGGAGGTGGCGGCGTCAGCAGCGTCGTCCGCACTGCTGTGAGCGAGGAGGAAGATGGTGGCAGCTGGGCTGCCTGATGTGAGCATGCAGTGGGCTGGAATGCGGAGTAAATTCTGGTGAGTTTACATTTCTTTTATTGTTTACATTTACATTTTTTTTAATCTTTTGCCACTTTTTTGAATTTAAAACAATTCAAACAATGCCAAAAACTCCTCTGAATATTTTATTTTGCTAGATGGACTTTTCAAAAGCTCACAAAATATTTAGGGGTATTTGAAATATATTCTAATTATATGAATATAATTCAAATTCAGATAACTAATGATTTAAATTCAAAGTCCCAAGATTAAGTCCTTAAAAATGTTCAATATTTTGGTTGGGACGAACCCTTGCCAAAAATTATCAAACATTTAAGAAGAACATTTTGGAACAATGAATGAGATTTTAGGGTTTTGCCCTTCTTTTATTTAAATTTTGAGGCTTCCAAATTTCCTCAGTTCAAGTTTCAAAATTTAAACATGATGCAAACACTAGCAGCACAGAAGCTTGGGATGTGACAACTCGCCCCCACTAAACAAGAATCTAGCTTGAGATTCAAGACATAGTCTGAGGAAAGGGAAGTCATAAAGCTATCACAATCTTCATGATCCATTTGCCCTTCTCGAAGATGTTGTTTCATTCCCTCATCTTGGTCTTGACATCCTTGCTTCGAGATCTTCACTCGACATGACAATAAAGAGGAAACCCTACAGATTTAATCTTCTTAAAGATCGAGCAACTCAAGATCAGCTCGTGGAATGAGATGTTGAAACATCTCGAGTTGAGGCCTGAGAACACATCGAGAGGATGGAAGAGCAAACAACGAGGTTTGATTAGTGGGCAACAATTCCCGCTTAGAATGATGGTGGATGGTGTCAAGGTGGCGAGGAAATAATTGCCATGATTCAATAGCAGGGGCACCTCGGGGAGGTGGCGAGGAACTATTCCTTAAGTGGCAAAAAATTACTTTTGATACAAAGATCATTGAAACTCTTCATACCAGCCTAAGGCAATTCACAGCGATCGTTTGGTGGAATGCAAAGGAATGGTACACCGGACTAGAATGGATGATGTGGACTACCTTGTTGAAGACAACGCAATGGATGATTTTGCTTATCATCGGAGATGGATGGGACCCATGGTAAGTTCACTTTTGAGGATGATCCTAGACAACAAGCTGCAGGAGGGCAGCCCATAGTGAAAATGGCACAAGGGCGGTGCAAGCTGGGAGCGAAATGCAAGCTGTTGGAATGTTCCAACCATCATATCTGCGAGATTCAGATCCGATTGGTGATGGGATACTTGAGACTCGGCATGTCCGAAAAGGAAAGGTTGCAACACAAATCGGCGAGAAGGCGTTGCGAGATTCTCGGGAATGAATTACGATAGCAAGCTCAAAACATGGCGTGTTACGCTCACGAACCCATGAACACGCTGTCCAAGACAAGCATGACCACGTAGTAGTCTTATGATAAAAATACTACGAGTTCAGGTTGGGAACCATCATCGAGGATAACGAAGTCCTAACATAACTCATGACTAGTTGTTATGAAGGAACTCCTTCTCCTTGAACAAATCAATCGGTGGCTTGGTGTGCGAGGAACACATATGGAATGGGCGGCCAACCTATCAAACCATAGAGCACTTGCGTGCATGGCCGACTTGGGATGATACCATAGGAAACAAAACAAACCTTTCTCAGAATTCATGGCGGACAACTACTAAAAGCCGTAGATTGAAGTCACTTCTTCCGTCAACATAAAGCTTCATGAGCGAACGAAGGCATTAACAAGTTTCCAACACTAGGTTGATGTTCCACATGAATCATGGGGCGACAAAATCTTTCTGATGGGCTCAGCGACAACTCGCCAGATTTCCATATCCTTTGGACTTCCACCATCATGTGAACACGGTGATAGTATTAGTGGGAGATCAAAAGATGTAATGGTGTATGCTCAAGGGATCAACCACGCGTAAGACAACATTACGAACATCGTTGGTTCTGATTTGACTTAATAATAGCCCATACTCAAGTCAAAAGTTTGATAAGACCAATAGGTTCAACAAGCGATCCACGTGGATCATTCGATGAAAATATCATCTTTCTTCAACACACTTGTACTCAAGATATCCCTTTGTGATGAACTAAGTTCAGCAAAGCTTTTATCTTCCAACTCTCCAAGTTGTTGTTTAGCTTAATCAACCAGCTGGGGATATCAACACAGTTCTTGGAGAAGGGTTGGTTTAGACGAAACCAACGATCACGAACTTAACATAGCGGTCGGTGACAACTGGTAGCACTTCCAAGAAGATATTTGGAAAGTCACGAACCACGATATGCTACTAAGCTCAAGAACAATCTTGCTTTTGAGGGCAAGGCGATATTATCAAAAGAGTGAGGAGTTGACACAATCCTAACTCATTGATTGAAAGGGTGCCACCAGAAAAGCGGACTGAGTAGCACGATCAATCTTAAGATGATGATTCAATAATCAACACGCTAAGAATGAGGATATTGTCCATTAACTACCGAGCAGCAGAGTTACTAGGAGTATCGTTTCACACATCACGATTCACTAGTCGGCATTAGGTTGCGACAACGCGGCACGAGGAATGAACAATGATGGCGAGAAGTATCACTGCATCAGAAATTCATAAGAGAAGGTGCAATTCTTATGACGTTATTGACATAAAATTGGTAACACTCTAGGTGGAACAGAATTAAAAAGCTGGATTGGCATTTTGATCTGCGGGATACAACTACTTTGACCCAATCCTAGAAATGGATGAAATCTTTGGAGTTTGTTTCTCCTAGTCATTCCGAAATAGAATGGCTTGTGGGACCACAAGAAAATATAGGGCATGGATGAGGGCCAGAGCCACATACTACTCGACTATCAAGCTGATAGGCAAGGGTCGGGAATACAACTAAAGAGAGCAACTCCAAGGAACATATAATTTTTCTGAGGTTGTGGATGCATAGATTAATATGACGAACCAAGTTCAACAGGTTTCTTCAGATAACCCATGCAGAAAGGTGAACTGGCAGAATCACAGTATGAATGGAGAACTCCTCAGTACTCGATTGTGATGTTTTGTTCAACAAGGAACTTCGCCATAAGCGTTATAGTATTTGGAAGAAGAAATACCACAGACCTCGAGGGCTATCACAAAGTTACTAATATCCTAAGGAGCTAGCAATTACTATCAACATGAAGTAGGGTGAATCTGGGTTGAAACCGGGGTAGAATACCTACTACTAAATGGCATCACAGGATGCTCTCGAAAATGATGGCGAGAATCATCACACTAGGGATACAAAGCATTGCTAGATTGCTAGGTGACTTACCAAACACGTGAGGTCATAATAATAACTCCAACATATATGTCGAGGCAATGGAGTACCTCGATTGTGATTAATTGATGTAATCGACCCAAAAGACATCGAAAGCGGAAGAAGGAATTTGCAAATGCATCGGACTATTTAGAGACACAGGATGACTCGGACAGCATACGGCTATAAATGCTCAAAAGATTTGAGACATCATGCAAAATGGTGGCATAGCCACTAACAACATCATATCAAAGTTCGAGATCAGCAGTTGACATATAGAATAGTAGGAACTGAGTTGAGGCTTAAAACCAACAATCTTATAAGTCTATGGATTAGTAACACGTCATCGATAGATAGATGAAGCCTAGTTATTAACCCGTAGAAGAGAGAGGTTGACTCGGATCGAGGAAGGCCATGAGGTATAAGGAGTAAAAAGAGCCTTCGTTCCTTCCACAATCAATTCCCTTACATAACTAAAGCATTTCTAGACACAACCCGACCAGGTTTGGCTTGGTAATCTCTGACGATCGGGCTCTGATACCAGCGTTCGGGACCCGATTCAAGTCACATCGACCTGCGGTAACACCTCATATCACTGCGGCCTCCGACGGTATTCCAGTGTCGCCTTACCATGGCGAGGACCGTTTAAGCCTTTTGGCTCCGTATATGATAGTGTCGCTAGCATCCACATGACAAAGAACCGGGCCGACATGGCTGTCGTGAACCCAAGGCGCTAACCTATGGGGACAGGCATACATGAATCACATCGAGCATGTCGGTCATCACGTATATATTGGGCTGTAGCTGGGCTAGAGGACTCCGGTATCGGGCTGTAGCAGGCTAAGCAGGACTCGAATATCACCGTGTGACATTTTCGAAGAGACGGACATAAGCGAAGTGAAACACATCCGGCCAGTCAAGTGTCAAGCAGTAGTGTTGGGCTAGCGGGACTCCGGTGAACCGGGCTGTAGCGGACTACTATCGCTCGAAGCACGAGACTACATTTCCCCATATGAGAGGCTGCCAAGGATAAACAACTAGATTGCGGATCCCACATACCAAGCATTTCAAACATACCATAATATGCTCAATATGTGCAAATACAACATGGCATCACAACATAACTCTCGACTCAAATATTTATTTATTAGGCTCAGGGGCGAGATATTACAAACATGGGTCTCATGACCCAGCTCGAAACATACAAGTCAAAGCACAAGCGGAAGCTAACCATGTCGAATCTGAGACAACTATAAATGAAAAGGTGAGAAGCGACTATCTACGAGATCTGCGAGGGCACAAGATCGTGGCTGAGGTAACAAGCTAAGCGTCGAAGTCACGTGGAACTACTAGCGAGGCCAGCGTCTCTCGCAAAACATAAAATAGGCAAGCGTGAGTACAATTGTACTCAGCAAGACTTATCGAACTAACTACATATGCATCATTATCAAAAGGGGTGGTGGAGTTTGTTGCAGCAAGCCAGCTTTGACTCGGTGGCTATCTGAACTACTGTTGCAAGTAACTCTTTTGGGGTGGCCACAGTCCACATATTCACCATATCAATACACCACTATGGATCCGCTCCGTCTACCTCGAAAGCATGCATCCATAGCACCACGTTTATCTTGCGTATTTTAGAGTATCCACTTTCACTTGTCTATGAACTATGCAAGGGTCCAAGTTTCCATATCAGGAATCCGGCTATTGAATAGATAATGATAACCTCGGGTGTCTTCTTCACACGCTCTCGCCACTTATCAGCCTATACCGCGTCATGTACCTCGGCAACCTTCAAGCGGAAGCTGGCGAGGGAGTACCCGACCTGACTAACCACACAAGTCTCTAGTCGGGTTCGCCGCCTATTGGGTTCCATCCGCAGGAGATCCGGCGAGGTGTCGCTCCACGCCCCAAGCGATGTGAGCAGGGTTCCCAAGCCCACCAAGCGGGTGCCACTTGGTACACCGTGCCACTGTGCCTATCATCCCAAGCCCACATGCAGGTGCCACTTGGTAGACTACTAACACTACCTACAAACACGGAAACTAGTTGCAACTCACGGGCGAGAGATCAAGTTGATTAATAAGTCGAGAGGGTCGAGTTAGGAACCCAATGTGTGGTAGTAACTGTTCATGGATCACAAACACAGAACTCAGTTCACGAGGGCGGCTGCAATGAGACAACCCACCATGTACTCCTACATGGCCTCTCACCTACCTTTACCGTCGTGTTCCACACTTAGCTCACACACAGTGGACATGTTCACCACTTTCCAATTCATTCCGATGAATAGGACTGACACAACTCTAAGCAATAGCAGGCATGACAACAGACATGAATGAGTAGGCACATCGAGGGCTCAAACAACTCCTACTCATGCTAGTGGGTTTCATCTAATTCTTGTGGAATGACGGGTCATCGAGGAGGATAAAGGGTTCAGCTACATGCAAGTAACACATGAGTCGTTGTTGTCCTAATGCAGCAAAATAGAGCAGGAGGCGAGAGAGTGGGATTATATCGGAATGAACAAGGGTTTTGCTTGCACAGCACTACGAAGATAATATAGTTCTTCATCGGTGTCATCAGATTCATATCGATAAATAGTCTCGAGGACAATTACCGACAAACAAGAAGAACACAATCAATGCAATGCACATTCACATGAATGACATGTCATGTTAAGATCTGGATTCACCTAATGCAGCATAATCCAAGTTAATTGAAGTGGAATTCAAACAAGGTTGAACTCCAACTCCAAATGCTAGTTCATAAATTACCTAATCATGATTCATCCTATTCAGTGAGGTTAACTTGTTCAAACATGCATGAAAGTGCCATAAACAGATTCTTCATATTTTCTGATCATTTTCATATATAAATTATTTCATTTAGATTCGGTTGAATTTCTATGATTTTTTGAAGTTTAGGCCAATTTAGAATTTCCTGAATTAAATTAAATCCAAAAAGGGTTTCTTTAGCGTCGGCATGACGTTGGCATGCGTCGACAGGTCATCAGGGTTGCCCGGGTCAAACTGACCGGGGTCCCAGTCGAGTGCCACAGGGCTGGTTGGGTGGATGACGGTGGGACGGTCCATGACTTGGTCGAGTCAAGGCTGACCGTGGGGTCCGGATTAGCACTACCCTAAGCGAGAAAAATTAAACTAATCTAATTAGGCTCGGGCCCACATGGCGGTGGCTCAGGGGGGTTAAGCGGGGTCATTAGTGGCAAATGGCGTGCCACGTCACCGGCCACCGGAGTTAGGCCTGTGACCAAACCAGCGGCGAGATCGCGGAGTTGCTCGAGCAGCGCTACGAGCACCGTTTAGTCGTGGTTTCTGACTTCTGGCGAGTGGCGGTCTGGCGGATCTAAAGGAGCAGCGGAGGTGCCAAGGTGCAGTGTAGCGGCGGCAGGCCGGGGCGGAGTTCGCGGAGTTGGGAAGCAGCGATTCTGGCCTTCGAGAGCGAGTTAGAGTCTGAGTTGGGTTCTGGCGAGTCGAGCACGTTCACGTGCCGGGAAGCGAACCTGACCTCAGCCCTGGCCGGCAGCTCGGCGTGGCGCCAAAGTCGGTCACCGGCGAGCAGTGCCATGGCGAGAATAAAACAGGAGCAAGGGAGAGAGGCGAGGGCTCCTGGCGAGTCGGTTGGAGCAAGCAGCGAGCTTCGGGCGTCTTGGTCTCTTGATCGGCGGCGGCGATCGGCGTGGCGATGAAGATGGCGGTGATGGCGTGGCCAGGGCACCGGCGTCGCGTCGTCGTGGTAAGCTTCCTGGATCAAAGGCGGACTTCGTGGCCTAGCGGCTGGGCATGGGGATCTTTGGTGGCTCGGTGGTGCTTTCGTCGTCGGTCTCGAGTGCGTCCGGGGATGATCGAGGAAGAGACAAAGGAGGAGAGAAGTGCAGGAGAGTGAGAGGGCCGAAGTGCGTGGCGTCGCCGAGCGCAGATTAGAACGAAGGAGGCCTCCGGTAGCGAAGCGAGGAGGTGGCCGGCGTCGGCTAGCGTCGTCGACATCAGCTGCTTGAGCGAGGGAGGAAGATGATGAAGGAAATATTCCCTAGAGGCAATAATAAAGTTATTATTTATTTCCTTATATCATGATAAATGTTTATTATTCATGCTAGAATTGTATTAACGGAAACATAATACATGTGTGAATACATAGACAAGCAGATAGTCACTAGTATGCCTCTACTAGACTAGCTCATTAATCGAAGATGGTTATGTTTCCTAACCATAGACATGTGTTGTCATTTGATTAATGGGATCACATCATTAGGAGAATGATGTGATTGACATGACCCATTCGTTAGCTTAGCACTTGATGCGTTTAGTATGTTGCTTATGCTTTCTTCATGACTTATACAAAGTTCACGCAACTATGAGATTATGCAACTCCGTTTACGGAGGACCACTTTGTGTGCTACCAAAGCGTCTAGCGTAAATGGGTGATTATAAAGGTACTCTAGGTGTCTCCAAAAGTATATGTTGAGTTGGCATGAATCGAGATTAGGTTTTGTCACTCCGATTGTCGGAGAGGTATCTCTGGCCTTCTCGGTAATACACATCACATAAGCCTTGCAAGCATTGCAACTAATGAGTTAGTTGTGAGATGATGTATTCGAGAGCGAGTAAAGAGACTTACGTAGCGAGATTGAACTAGGTATTGGATACGCGATCGAATCTCGGGTAAGTAACATACCGATGACAAAAGGAACAACGTATATCGTTATGCGGTTTGACCGATAAAGATCTTCGTAGAATATGTAGGAACCAATATGGACATCCAGGTTCCGCTATTGGTTATTGACGAGAATGGTTCTAGGTCATGTCTACATAGTTCTCGAACCCGTAAGTCCTTACGCTTAACGTTCGATGGAGTTCATTATGAGTTTATAAGTATTGATGTACAAAAGGTAGTTGGAGTCCGGATGTGATCACGGACATGACGAGAGTCTCGAAATGGTCGAGACATAAAGATTGATATATTGGAAGCCTACATTTGGACCGAAATGTTCGAGTGAAATCGAGAATTCTAGATCTGGGAGGTTACGGAACCCCGGAACTATATGGGCCATAGTGGGCCTTGGTGGAAAGGAGAAAGGGCCAGCCCTAGGTGGCGCGCCTCCCCTTCCCTAGTCCTACTAGGACTAGGAAAGGTGGGCAGCCCCCTCTCTCTCTTTCCCCTCCGGTGAATCCTATTCAACTAGGATTGGAGAATCCTACTCCGGAGGAGTAGGACTCCTGGCCGCCTCCTCTTGGCCGGCGGCCCCTCCCCTGGCTCCTTTATATCACGAGGCGGGGCACCCTAGGACACACAAGTTGATCTCGGATCGTTCCTTAGCCGTGTGCGGTGCCCCTTCCACCATATTCCCGGTCATATCGTCGCGGGCTTAAGAAGCCCTGCTGGGAGAAGTCATATCGTCGCGGAGCTTAAGCGAACCCTGCGTCGTGGAGCATCATCATCGTCCTCGCCCGTCGTCTTGTGGAACTCATCCCGACACTTTCTGGATCGGTCAGGGGATCGTCATCGAGCTGAGCGTGTGCAGAACTTCGGAGGTGCGTCGTTCGGTGCTTGGATCGGTCGGATCGTGAAGGCGTCGACTACATCAACAGCGTTGTTATAGCGCTTCGCTTTCGGTCTCACAGTGCGTGGGCGGACCTCTCCCTCGTTGCTATGCCATCACCATGGTCTTGCGTGTGCGTAGGAAATTTTTGAAATTACTCGTTCCCCAATAGTGGCATCGAGCCTGGTTTTATCGTTGATGTCATATGCGAGTAGAACACAAGTGAGTGGTGGGCGATATAAGTCATCTGCTTCAGCATGTCATACTTTGGTTCAGCGGTATTGTGAGATGAAGCGGCCGGACCGACATTCGCGTCGCTTCTGGCGAGACTGGTTTCACCGCTCGAGCACTAGTTGCTTAAAGGTGACGGCGGGTGTCTCTCTCTCACTTTAGTTGAACGAGTGTGGCTCGCCGGTCCTTGCGAAGGTTAAAACAACACCAACTTGACAAACTATCGTTGTGGTTTTGATGCGTGGTAAACGGTTCTTGCTCAGCCCGTAGCAGCCACGTAAAACTTGCAACAACAAAGTAGGGCGTCTAACTTGTTTTGCAGGGCATGTTGTGATGTGATGTGGTCAAGGCGTGATGCTATATTTTATTGTATGAGATGATCATGTTTTGTAACGAGTTATCGTAACTGGCGAGCCATATGGTTGTCACTTTATTGTATGAAATGCAAAAGCCATGTAATTGCTTTACTTTATCACTAAGCGATGGCGATAGTCGTAGAAGCAATAGTTGGCGAGGCGACAACGATGCTACGATGGAGATCAAGGTGTCGCGCGGTGATGATGGTGATCATGGGGTGCTTGAGATGGAATCACAAGCACAAGATGATGATGACCATATCATATCACTTATAATGATTGCATGTGATGTTTATCCTTTATGCATCTTATCTTGCTTTGATTGGCGGTAGCATTATAAGATGATCTCTCACTAAAATTATCAAAGTGTTCTCCTAAGTATGCACCGTTGCTAAAGTTAAGTAGTACCCGGACACCACGTGATGATCGGGTGTGATAAGTTCTCGTCCATCTACAGGTGCAAGCCAGTTTACGCGAATACTCAGGTTAAACTTGCGAGCCTAGCATATGCAGATATGGCCTCGGAACACGGAGACCGAAAGGTCGTGAATCATATAGTAGATATGATCAACATAGTGATGTTCACCATTGAAACTACTCCATCTCACGTGATGATGGACATGGTTTAGTTGATTTGGATCACGTAATCACTTAGATGACTAGAGATGTCTCTAAGTGGGAGTTTTTAATATGATTAATTGAACTTAAATTTATCATGAACTTAGTACTGATAGTATTTTGCTTGTCTATGTTTCTTGTAGATAGATGGCTCGTCTTGTTGTTCGTTGAATTTTAATCGTTCCTTGAAAGCAAAGTTGAAAGATGATGGTAGCAATTACGGATGGGTCCGTAACGAGGATAATCCTCATTGCTGCCAGAAAATTACGTCTGGAAGCACCTTGGGTGCGAACTCTTTGCGAGAACAACGCGAGAAGTTGTGAGCGTCTGGCGAGCAAAGTGATGACTACTCTATAGTTCAGTGTGCCATGCTTTACGGCTTAGAACCGGGTCTTCACGGCGTTTTGAGCGTCATGGAGCATATGAGATGTTCGAGGAGTTGAAGTTAATATTTCAAGCAAATGCCGGATTGAGAGATATGAAGTCTCAATAAGTTCTATAGCTGCAAGATGGAGGAGAATAGTTACGTCGGTGAGCACATACTCAAAATGTGCAGGTATAATAATCACTTAATTCAGCTGGGAGTTAATCTTCGGATGATAGTGTCGTGTGAGAATTCTCCAATCACTGCCACAAGCTACAAGAGCTTCGTGATGAACTATAATATGCAAGGGATGACTAAGACAATTCTGAGCTCTTTGATGCTAGAAGCATGAGGTAGAAATCAAGAAAAGAGCATCAAGTGTTGATGGTCAACAAGACCACTAGTTTCAAGAAAAGGGCAAAGGAAGAAGAAGGAAACTTCAAAAGAACAGCAAGAAAGTTGCTGATCAGAGAAAAACCAAGTCTGGACCTAAGCACTGGCAGTGTTTTCTTGCAATTTGGACCTTTGGAGCGGAACTGCCCCAAGTATTTGGCGGATAAGAAGGATGGCAAGGTGAACAAAGGTATATGTGATATACATGTTATTGATGTGTACCTTACTAGAGCTCGTAGTAGCACTTGGGTATTTGATCTGGTTACATTGCTAATATTTGCAACTTCGAAGCAGGGGACTACGGAATAAGCGAGCACGGCAAAGGGCGAGGTGACGATCTGGCGTGGAAAGCGGTTCCAAAGTCAATGTGATCGTGATCGACACGTTACCTCTACATTAACCTTCGGGATTAGTTTTAGACCTAAATAATTGTTATTTGGTGCAGCGTTGAGCATGAACATTATATCTGGATCTTGTTTGATCGAGGCGGTTATTCATTCATCGAGAGAATAATGGTTGTTCTATTTATATGAGTAATATCTTTTATGGTCATGCACCCTTGAAGAATGGTCTATTCTTGTTGAATCTCGGCAGTAGTGATACACATATTCATAATGTCGAAGCCAAAAGATCAGAGTTGATAATGATAGTGCAACTTATTTGTAGCTTGCCGTTTAGGTCATATCGATGTAAAGCGCATGAAGAAACTCCATACGAGATGGACTTTTGGAATCACTTGATTATGAATCACTTGGTACTTGCGAACCGTGCCTCATGGGCAAGATGACTAAAACACCGTTCTCCGGTTGTATGGAAGACAACAGACTTATTGGAAATCATACATACAGATGTATGTGGTTCGATGAATGTTGAAGCTACATGGCGGATATCGTTATTTTCTCACCTTCACGAGATGATTTAAGCGAGATACGGGTATATCTAGTTGATGAAGCATAAATCTGAAACATTTGAAAAGTTCAAAGAATTTCAGAGTGAAGTTGAAAATCATCGTAACAAGAAAATAAAGTTTCTCGATCTGATCGTGGAGGAGAATATTTGAGATTCTGAGTTTGGTCTACATTTGAAGCAATGCGGAATAGTTTAGCAACTCACGCCACGGAACACCACAGCGTAATGGTGTGTCGAGCGTCGTGTCGTACTTTACTAGATATGGTGCGATCTATGATGTCTATTTCCGATTTACGCTATCGTTTTGGGGTTATGCTTTAGAGGCGGCGCATTCACGTTAAATAGGACACCGTCAAAATCCGTTGAGACGGCGCCTTATGAACTATGGTTTAGCAAGAAACCAAAGTTGTCGTTTTGAAAGTTTGGGGTTGCGATGCTTATGTGAAAAAACTTCAACGATAAGTTTGAACCCAAATCGGAAAATGTGTCTTCATAGGATACCCAAAGGAGACAATTGGGTATACCTTCTATCACAGAATCCGAAGGCAAGACATTCGTTGCTAAGAATGGATCCTTTCTAGAAAGGAGTTTCTCTCGAAAGAAGTGAGTGGGAGAAAGTGGAACTTGATGAGGTAATAGTACCAACTCCCTTATTGGAAAGTAGTTCATCACAGAAATCAGTTTACGTAACAACTACACCGATTAGCGAGGAAGATAATGATAATGATCATGAAACTTCGAGATCAAGTTGTCCTTGAACTTCGTAGATCAACAGAATAAAATCCGCACGAGTGAGTGCGGTAATCCTATTACGGAAGTCATGCTACTAGATCATGGTGAACCTCACGAACTATGAAGAAGCGATGGTGAGCCAGATTCCACAAAATGGCTTGAAGCCATGAAATCTGAGATAGGATCCATGTATGAGAACAAAGTATGGACTTTGGTAGATTTGCCCGATGATCGGCAAGCTATTGAGAATAAATGGATCTTTAAGAAGAAGGCGGCCCGATGGTAATGTAGACTGTCTACAAAGCTCGACTTGTTGCAAAAGGTTTTCGACAAGTTCAAGGGTTGACTACGATGAGACTTTCTCACCCGTGGCGATGCTTAAGTCTGTCCGAATCATGTTAGCAATTGCGCATTTATGATTATGAAATTTGGCAAATGGATGTAAAACTGCATTCTTGAATGGATTTCTAGAAGAAGAGTTGTATATGATGCAACCAGAAGGTTTTGTTGATCAAAGGGTGCTAACAAAGTGTGCAAGCTCAACGATCAATTTATAGTGCAGTGCAAGCCTCTCGGAGTTGGAATAAGCGCTTTGATAGTGTGATCAAAGCATATGGTTTATCTGAGACTTTTGGAGAAGCTTTAGTATTTACAAGAAAGTGAGTGGGAGCTCTGTAGCATTTCGATATTATATGTGGGCGACATATTGTTGATTGGAAATGATATAGAATTTCTGGATAGCATAAAGGATACTTGAATAAAAGTTTTTCAATGAAAGACCTCGGTGAAGCTGCTTACATATTGGGCATCAAGATCTATAGAGATAGATCAAGGCGGCTTAATTGGACTTTCACAAAGCACATACCTTGATAAAGTTTTGAAGAAGTTCAAAATGGATCGAGCAAGAAAGGTTTTTACGTTTACAAGGTGTAAGATTGAGTGGACTCAATGCCGACCACAGAAGATAGAGAAAATGAAAGATGTTCCTATGCTTCAGCCATAGGCTCTATCATGTAATG
>JAHIAM010008616.1:0-35001 GCA_021605205.1 Aegilops longissima
GAGAGTCCTACTCCGGTGGGAGTAGGACTCCTCCTTGCGCCTCCCCTAGGGCGGCCACCTCCCTTGGCTCCTTTATATCACAGGGGCAGGGCACCCCAGACACACAAGTTGATCTACGGATCTTTCCTTAGCAGTGTGTGCCCCTTCCACCATATTCCACTTGGTCATATCGTCAGAGCTAAGTGAAGCCTCTTGATGAGAAGTCATATCGTCAGAGCTTAAGCGAAGCCCTCGTCGTGGAGCATCAACATCATCTCCACCACCGTCGTCTTGTGGAACTCATCCCGACACTTTCTGGATCGGTCAGGGGATCGTCATCGAGCTGAGCGTGTGCGAACTGGAGGTGCCGTCGTTCGGTGCTTGGATCGGTCGGATCGTGAAGCGTCGACTACATCAACGCGTTGTTATAACGCTTCCGCTTCTCTGAGGGTGCGTGGGCGGACACTCTCCCTCTCGTTGCTATGCCATCACCATGGTCTTGCGTCGTGGAAATTTTGAAATTACTCGTTTAGCAGTGGTATCGAGCCTGGTTTTATCGTTGATGTCATATGCACGAGTAGAACACAAGTGAGTTGTGGGCGATACAAGTCATCGCCTACCAGCATGTCATACTTTGGTTCAGCGGTATTGTGAGATGGCGGACCGACATTACTGTCTGCTTCTGCGAGTGGTTTCACCGCTCCAGCACTTTCGTTGCTCAAAGGTGACGGCGGGTGTCATCTCTCTCACTTTAGTTGAATCGAGTGTGGCTCGCCCGGTCCTTGAGAAGGTTAAAAGCGGAGTCAATTTGGCGAAATATCGTTGTGGTTTTGATCGTGGTAAACGGTTCTTGCTCAGCCCGTAGCACCCGTAAAACTTGCAACAACAAAGTAGAAGGCGTCTAACTTGTTTTGCAGGGCATGTTGTGATGTGATATGGTCAAGGCGATGCTATACTTTATTGTATGAGATGATCATGTTTTGTAACGAGTTATCGACAGTGGCGGCAGAGCCATATGGTTGTCGCTTTATTGTATGAAAGCGCCATGTAATTGCTTTACTTTATCACTAAGGAGTAGCGATAGTCGTAGAAGCAATAGTTGGCGAGGCGACAACGATGCTCGATGGAGATCAAGGTGTCGCGCGGTGGCGATGGTGATCATGGCGGTGCTTGGCGATGGAATCCAAGCACAAGATGATGATGACCATATCATATCACTTATATTGATTGCATGTGATGTTTATCCTTTATGCATCTTATCTTGCTTTGTTTGGCGGTAGCATTATAAGATGATCTCTCACTAAAATTATCAAGAAGTGTTCTCCTGAGTATGCACCTTGCCAAAGTTAAGTAGTACCCGGACACCCGCGTGATGATCGGGTGTGATAAGTTCTCGTCCATCTACAGGTGCAAAACAGTTTACACACGGAATACTCGGGTTAAACTTGCGAGCCTAGCATATAACAGATGGCCTCGGAACACGGAGACCGAAAGTCGAGCGTGAATCATATAGTAGATATGATCAACATAGTGATGTTCACCATTGAAACTACTCGTCTCCGCGTGATGATGGACATGGTTTAGTTGATTTGGATCGTGATCACTTAGATGACTAGAGAGATGTCTGTCTAAGTGGGAGATTTTTAATATGATTAATTGAACTTAAATTTATCATGAACTTAGTACTGATATATTTTGCTTGTCTATGTTTAATGTAGATAGATGGCTCGTCTTTGTTGTTCGTTGAATTTTAATCGTTCCTTGAAAAAGTTGAAAGATGATGGTAGCAATTACGGACTGGAGTCCGTAACTTGAGGATTATCCTCATTCTTGGAAGCCATTTTGGTGACAGGCACTGAAGTTATGAGCGTCGTAAGCGAGCTGATGACTACTCTATAGTTCGATGTGCCATGCTTAGCTACGGCGAACCGGGTCTTCAACGGCGTTTTGAGCGTCATGGAGCATATGAGATGTTCCGAGTTGAAGTTAATATTTCAAGCAAATGCGGATTGAGAGATATGAAGTCTCCATAAGTTCTATAGCTGCAAGATGGAGAATAGTTACGTCGGTGAGCACATACTCAAAATATGCAGGTAACAATCACTTAATTCAGCTGGGAGTTAATCTTGGATGATAGTGTCGTGATGAAATTCTCAATCACTTAACCAAGCTACAAGAGCCGTGATGAACTATAATATGCAAGGGATGACTAAGACAATTCTGAGCTCTTGCGATGCTAAAAGCAGCGGAGGTAGAAATCAGAAAGAGCATCAAGTGTTGATGGTCAACAAGACCACTAGTTTCAAGAAAAGGGCAAAGGGAAGAAGAAGAAACTTCAAAAAAGCAAGAAAATTCTGATCAAGAAAGAAACCCAAGTCTGGACCTAAGCTGGCTGAGTGTTTTCTGCTGCAGACCGGACCTTTAGGCGGAACTTCCCAAGTATTTGGCGGATAAAAGAGGATGGCAAGGTGAACAAAGGTATATGTGATATACATGTTATTGATGTGTACCTTACTAGAGCTCGTAGTAGCACTGGTATTTAATCTTGGTTACATTGCTAATATTTGCAACTCGAAAGCAGGGACTACTGAATAGGCGAAACTTGGCAAAGGGCAGCGAGGTGACGATGCGAAATGGTTCCAAAGTCAATGTGATCATGATCACGCCTACCTCTACATCTACCTTCGGGATTAGTTTTAGACCTAAATAATTGTTATTTGGTGCGGTGAGCATGAACATTATATCTGGATCTTGTTTAATGCGAGGCGGTTATTCATTTATCGAGAATAATGGTTGTTCTATTTATATGAGTAATATCTTTTATGGTCATGCACCCTTGAAGAATGGTCTATTCTTGTTGAATCTCGACGGTAGTGATACACATATTCATAATGTTGAAGCCAAAAGATGCAGAGTTGATAATGATAGTGCAACTTATTTGTGGCACTGCCGTTTAGGTCATATCGATTAAAGCATGAAGAAACTCCATCTTGATGGGCTTACGGAATCACTGATTATGAATCACTTGGTACTTGCGAACCGTGCCTCATGGGCAAGATGACCAAGCCGTTCTCCGGAACTATGGGCGAGCAACTGATTTGTTGGAAATCATACATCTTGATGTTTGTGGTCAATGAATGTTGAGGCCTTGGCGGGTATCGTTATTTTCTCACCTTCACGAGATGATTTAAGCAGATATGGGTATATCTACTTAATGAAACACAAATCTGAAACATTTGAAAAGTTCAAGAATTTCAGGTGAAGTGGAAAATCATCGTAACAAAAAATAAAGTTTCTACGATCTGATCGTGGAGGAGAATATTTGAGTTCACGAGTTTGGTTTACATTTGAAACAATGTGGAATAGTTTAGCAACTCGCCACCGGAACACCACAGAGAAATGGTGTGTCGAGCGTCGTGTCGTACTTTACTAGATAGTGCGATCTATGATGTCTATTTCCGATTTACCACTATCGTTTTGGGGTTATGCTTTAGAGGCGGCGCATTCACGTTGAATAGGACACCGTCAAAATCCGTTGAAGCGGCGCCTTATGAACTATGGTTTGGCAAGAAACCAAGTTGTCGTTTCTTAAAGTTTGGGGCTGCGATGCTTAAAGAAACTTCAACGGATAAGCTCGAACCCAAATCGGAAAATGTGTCTTCATAGGATACCCAAAGGAGACTGTTGGGTACCTTCTATCACAGATCTGAAGGCAAGATTTTCGTTGCTAAATTGGATCCTTTCTAGAAGGAGTTTCTCTCGAAAGAAGTGAGTGGGAGGAAAGTAGAACTTGATGAGATAACTATACTGCTCCCTTATTGGAAAGTAGTTCATCACAAGAAATGGTTCTGTGACAACTACACCAATTAGTGAAAACTATGATGATCATGAAGCTTGAGATCAAGTTGCTCTTGAACCTCGTGAGGTCAACAGTAAAATCGCACGGTGGTGGGTAATCTTATTACGGAAGTCATGTTACTTGACCATGGCGAACCTACAAACTATGAAGAAGCGATGGTGAGCCGATTCCATAAAATGGCTGGAAGCCATGAAATCTGAGATGGGATCCATGTATGAGAACAAAGTATGGACTTTGGTTGACTTGCCCGATGATCGGCAAGCCATTGAAAATAAATGGATCTTTAAGAAGAAGATGCGATGGTAATGTAGCTGTCTACAAAGCTCGACTTGTTGCAAAGGTTTTCGACAAGTTCAAGGGAGTTGACTACGATGAGACTTTCTCACCGTGGCGATGCTTAAGTCTGTCCGAATCATGTTAGCAATTGCATTTATGATTATGAAATTTGGCAAATGGATGTAAAACTGCATTCTTGAATGGATTTCTAGAAGAAGAGTTGTATATGATGCAACAGAAGGTTTTGTCGATCAAAGGTGCTAACAAAGTGTGCAAGCTCAGCGATCAATTTATGATGCAGTGCAAGCCTCTCGGAGTTGGAATAAGCGATTTGATAGTGTGATCAAAGCATATGGGTTTGTCTGAGACTTTTTTGTGTTTACAAGAAAGTGAGTGGGAGCTCTGTAGCATTTCTAATATTATGTGGGCGACATATTATTGATTGGAAATGATATAAATTCTGGATAGCATAAAGGATACTTGAATAAAAGTTTTCAATGAAAGACCTCGGTGAAGCTGCTTACATATTGGGCATCAAGATCTATAGAGATAGATCAAGGCGGCTTGATTGGACTTTCACAAAGCACATACCTTGATAAAGTTTTGAAAAAGTTCAAAATGGATCGAGCAAAGAAAGGTTTTTACCTGTGTTACAAGGTGTAAGATTGAGTGAGACTCAATGCCCGACCACGAGAAGATAGAGAGAAAATGAAAGATGTTCCTATGCTTGCCATAGGCTCTATCATGTATGCAATCTTGTGTACCGACACGGCGTATGTAGCTGTAAGCTTGCGGGAAAGGTACCAAAGTAATCGGAGTGGATCCTTTGGACAGCGGTCAGAACATCTGAAATACGAAAAGGACTAAGGATATGTTTCTACGTATATGGGTGACAAAGAGCTAGTAAGTAAATGGTTACGTCGATGCAAGCTTTGACACGATCCGGACGATTCTAAATAAACCGGATCGTGTTTTTATTAAGCGGTGGGCTGTCGGTTGGTGCAGTTCTTCTAAACAAAGCGTCGTGGCGGGATCTACATGTGAGCGGAGTACATAGCTGCGGAAGCAGCGAATGAAGGAGTCTGGATGAAAGAGTTCATTTCCGATCTAGGTGTCATACCTAGTGCATCGGGACGATGAAGATCTTCGTGACAATCTTGTGCAATTGCCTTGGCAAGGAATCCAGATTTCACAAGAGGACCAAGCACATCAAGGCCTTCAATTCCATTAGGGACCAAGTCCAAGTGGGAGACATAGAGATTTGCAAAATACATACGGATCTGAATATTGAGACCGTTGACTAAGCCTCTTCCTCTTCCAGCAAAACATGATCAGCACCAAGACTCCATGGGTGTAAGGATCATTACTTTGTAATCTAGATTATTGACTCTAGTGCAAGTGGGAGGCTGAAGGAAATATGCCCTAGAGGCAATAATAAAGTTATTATTTATTTCCTTATATCATGATAAATGTTTATTATTCATGCTAGAATTGTATTAACGGAAACATAATACATGTGTGAATATATAGACAAACAGTATGTCACTAGTATGCCTCTACTTGACTAGCTTGTTAATCAAAGATGGTTATGTTTCCTAACCATGAACAAGGTTGTTATTTGATTAACAAGGTCACATCATTAGTTGAATGATCGATTGACATGACCCATTCCGTTAGCTTAACACTTGATCGTTTAGTATGTTAATGCTTTCTTCATGACCCATACATGTTCGTAACTATGAGATTATGCAACTCCGTTTACGGAGGAACACTTTAGGTACCTAGCGTCTGGCAATGGCTGGGTGATTATAAAGGATTACTCGAGGTGTCTCCAAAGGTACTTGTTGGGTTGGCGTATTTGAGATTAGGTTTTGTCACTCCGATGCGTCGGAGAGGTATCTCTAGGCCTTCTCGGTAATACACATGACCTAAGCCTTGCAAGCATTACAACTAATGAGTTAGTTGTGAGATGATGTATTGCAGGAGAGTAAAGAGACTTACCGTGAGATTGAACTAGGTATTGGATACTGGTCGAATCTCGGGTAAATAACATACCGATGACAAAGGAACAGCGTATGTCGTTATGCGGTTTGACCGATAAAGATCTTAAATGGAATATGTAGGAACCAATATGGGCATCCAGGTTCCGCTATTGGTTATTGACGAGAATGGTTCTAGTCATGTCTACATAGTTCTCGAACCCGTGAGTCCATGCGCTTAACGTTCGATGTGATTCATAATGAGTTTATAAGTATTGATGCACGAGGTTGTTGAGTCCGGATGTGATCACGGACATGACGAGGAGTCTCGAAATGGTCGAGACATAAAGATTGATATATTGGAAGCCTACATTTGGACGCCGGGTGTTCGGGAAATCGGGATTTTAGAATCAGGGAAGTTACGGAACCCCGGAGTCCATGGGCCTTAATGGGCCATGGGAGAAAGAAGGGCAGGCCAAGGTGGGCTGCCCCCCTCTAGTCCAAATAGGACAAGGAGGCGGCGCCCTCCCTCTTCCTCCTCAATCCTAGTCCAACTAGGAGGAAGTCCTACTCGGTGGGGAGGACTCCTCCTGCCTTCTCCCTAGGGCCGGCCACCTCCCCTTGCTCCTTTATATCTGGGGCAGGGGCACCCCAAGACACACAAGTTGATCTCTGGATCTTTCCTTGCATTGTGCGTGCCCCTTCCACCATATTCCACTTGGTCATATCGTCAGCGGGCTTGAAGCCCTGCTGATGAAGTCATATCGTGTGGAGCTTAAGCGAAGCCCTGCGTCAGTGGAGCATCAACATCATCACCGCGCCGTCGTGCTGGTGAACTCATCCCGACACTTTCTGGATGGGTCAGGGATGCGTCATCGAGCTGAATGTGCAGAACTTCGGAGGTGCGTGCGTTCGGTGCTTGGATCGGTCGGATCGTGAGGCGTCGACTACATCAACGCGTTGTTATAACGCTTCCGCTTTGGTCTCACAGTGCGTGGACGGACACTCTCCTCCTCGTTGCTATGCCATCACCATGGTCTTGCGTGATCGTGGAAATTTTGAAATTACTCGTTCCCCCACACTACGATGCGTAGACAACACTCTCCCTCGTTGCTGGCATCACCTCTTGCGTGTCGTAGGAAATTTTGAAATTACTCGTTTCTAGCAGTGGTCGAGTCAGGTTTTGTCGTGATGTTATATGCGAGTAGAACACAAGTGAGTTACGGGCGATACAAGTCATACTGCTTACCGGCATGTCATACTTTGGTTGGTATTGTTGGATGAGCGGGGACCGACATTCTGCGTGCGCTTACGAGCGAGACTGGTTCTACCGGCGTGCACCTGCGGTGGCTGGCGGTGTCGGTTCTCCTTTAGTTGACCGAGAGTGTATTTCGCCCGGTCCTTGCGAAGGTTAAAACAACACTAACTGACAAACTATCGTTGTGGTTTGATGCGTGGTAAACGGTTCTTGCTAAGCGTAAGCACGTAAAACTTGCAACAACAAAGTAGGGCGTCTAACTTGTTTTGCAGGGCATGTTGTGATGTGATATGGTCAGGCGTGATGAGATATAAATTGTTGTATGAGATGATCATGTTTTGTTGAAGTTATTAGCAAGCGGCTGGCCTATGGTTGTCTCTTTATTGCATAAGATTCAGCGCTAAATAATTGCTTTACTTTATAAGCTATCACGATAGCAATAGTTGCAAGAGCAATAGTTGGCGAGGCGACCATGTGGCGACACATTGATATAGATCAAGATGATGGAGATCATGGTGTCATGCCGTTGATGAAATCATGATGATGCTTTGGAGATGGAGATCAAAGGCACAAGATGATGATGGCCATATCATGTCATATATTTTGATTACATGTGATGTTTATCTTTTATGCATCTTATCTTGCTTTGATTGGCGGTAGCATTTTAATGATCTCTCACTAATTATCAAGAAGTGTTCTCCCTGGTATACCGTTTCCAAAGTTAAATGCGTGCCGGACACCACGTGATGATCGGGTGTGATAAGCTCTCGTCCATCTAGCAGGTGCAAGCCAGTTTTGCACCGCAGGAATACTGAGTTAAACTTGTGAGCCTAGCATATGCGGATATGGCCTCGGAACACGGAGACCGAAGGTCGGCGTCAATCATATAGTAGATATGATCAACATAGTGATGTTCACCATTGAAAACTACTCCATCTCACGTGATGATCGGTTATGGTTTAGTTGATTTGGATAACGTGATCACTTAGATGACTAGAGATGTCTATCTAAGTGGGAGTTCTTAATAATATGATGAATTGAACTTAAATTTATCATGAACTTAGTCACAGTAGTATTAGCATATCTATTTGTAGATCAATAGCTAGCGTTGTTGCTTCCCTATGTTTATTTTGATATGTTCCTAGAGAAAAACTATGTTGAAGATGTTAGTAGCAATGATCGGATTGGATCCGTGATCTGAGTTTATCCTCATTGCTGCTGGAAAATTATGTCCTTAATGCACGCTAGGTAGCAGACCTATTGCAGGAGCGAGATGTAGGCGTTATGAGCGTTTGGCTAGCTCAATATGATGACTACTTGATAGTTTAGTGCACCATACTTAGCGGCTTAGAATCGGGACTTCAAAGGCGTTTTGAGCGTCATGGACCATATGAGATGTTCCAGGAATTGAAGTTAATATTTCAAGTAAATACGGTTGAGAGATATGAAATCTCCAACAAGTTCTATAGCTGAAAGATGGAGGAGAATCGCTCAACTAGTGAGCATGTGCTCGAGATAGTCAGGTACTACACGCTTGAATCAAGTGGAGTTAATCATCCGATAAAATAGTGATTGACAGAATTCTCTAGTCACCATCACCAAGTTAGTAGAACTTTGTGATGAACTATAATATGCAAGGAATGGCAGTAATTCCCAAGCTCTTCGTGATCTGAAATCACGAAGGTAGAAATCAAGAAAAACATCAAGTGTTGATGGTTAACAAGACCACTAGTTTCAAGAATAAGGCAAAGGGAAGAAAGAAACTTCAAGTAGAATGGCAAACAAGTTGTCACTCCGTGAAGAAGACCAAAGCTGGACCAAAGCCTGAAACTAAGTGCTTACTACAAAGGAAATAGTCCTTTAGGCGGAAATGCCAGATATTTGGTGGATAAGAAGGATGGCAAAGTGAACAAGGGTATATTTGATATCTGAGTTATTTATGTGTGCCTTACTAGTGTTTATAGTAGCCCACAGTATTTGATGCTTGTTAGTTGCTAAAATTAGTAACTCGAAACAGGAATTCTGAGAAAAGGAGACTAGTTGAGGGTGAAGTGCGATGTGTTGGAACTGGTTCCAAGATTGATATGATCATCATCGCACCTCCCTATACTTCGGGATTAGTGTTAAACCTAAATAAATGTTATTTGGCGTTTCGTTGAGCATGAATATGATTTAATCATGTTTATTGCAAAAGGGTTATTCATTTAAAGTCATAGAATAATTGTTACATTTACATGAATAAAACCTCAATGGTCATACCCAATGAAAATAGTTTATTGGATCTCGATTGTGATACACATATTCATAATATTGATGCCAAAGATGCAAAGTTAATAATGATAGTGCAACTTATTTGTGCACTGCCGTTCATATCGATGTAAATGCATGAAGAAACTCCATAAAGATGGATTTTGGAATCACTTGATTATGAATCATTTGATGTTTGCGAACCGTGCCTTTGGCAAGATGACTAAAACTCCCGGAACAATGGAGCGAGCAACAAACTTGTTGGAAATAATACATCTGATGTATGAGACCAATAAGTATTAAGGCTCATGGCGGGTATTGTTATTTTGACCTTCACGAGATGATTTGAGCAGATATGGGTATATCTACTTGATGAAACATAAGTCTGAAATAGTTGAAAGGTTCAAAATTTCAGAGTGAAGTGGAAAATCATCATAACAAGAAAATAAAGTTTCTGCGATCGATCGTGGAGATGAATATTTGAGTTCTGAGTTTGGTCTACATTTGAAACAATGCGGAATAGTTTGCAACTCTACCGGAACACCACAGCGTAATGGTGTGTCGAGCGTCATAACGTACTTTATTAGATATGATGCGATCTATGATGTCTCTTACCGATTTACCACTATCGTTTTGGGGTTATGCATTAGAACAGCTGCATTCACATTAAAGGGGCACCATCTAAATCCGTTGAGATGACACCTTATGACTGTGGTTTGGCAAGAAACCAAGTTATGCGTTTCTTAAAGTTTGGGGTTGCGATGCTTATGTGAAAAAGTTTCATCTGATAAGCTCAAACCCGTCGGAATGTGTCTTCATAGGATATCCAAAGGAGACTGTTGGATACACCTTCTATCACAGATCCGAAGGCAAGACTTTTGTTGCTATATTGGAATCTTTCTAGAAGGTTTCTCTCGAAAGAAGTGAGTGGGAGGAATGTAGAACTTGATGAGGTGCTTGTACCTGCTCCCTTATTGGAAAGTAGTTCATCACAAAACCGGTTTCTGACACCTACACCAATTAGTAGGGAAGTTGATGATGATCATGAAACTTGAGATCAAGTTACTCTGAGCCTCGTAGATCAACGGAGTAAGATCCGCGCGAGTGATGCGGCAATCCTGTTGGAAGTCATGCTACTAGATCATGATGAACCTCGAACTATGAAGAAGCGATGGTGAGCCCAGATTCCATAAAATGGCTTGAAGCCATGAAATCTGAGATGGGATCCATGTATGAGAACAAAGTGTGGACTTTGGTTGACTTGGATGATCGGCAAGCAATTGAGAATAAATGGATCTTCAAGAAGAAGGCGGCGGTAATATTCTGTCTACAAAGCTCGACTTATGCAAAGGTTTCGACAAGTTCAAGGGATTGACTATGATGAGATCTTCTCACTCGTAGTGATGCTAAGTCTGTCCGAATCATGTTAGCAATTGCGCATTTTATGATTATGAAATTTGAATGGATGTCAAAACTGCATTCTGAATGGATTTCGGAAGAAGAGTTGTATATGATGCAACCAGAAGGTTTGTCAATCTAAAGGGCTAACAAAGTGTGCAAGCTCCAGCGATCCATTTATGGACTGGTGCAAGCCTCTCGGAGTTGGAATACTGCGCTT
The DNA here is from genome assembly GCA_021605205.1 of Aegilops longissima. NCBI lineage: Eukaryota > Viridiplantae > Streptophyta > Magnoliopsida > Poales > Poaceae > Aegilops > Aegilops longissima. The sequence continues at coordinate 11,217 of JAHIAM010008616.1, forward strand.
TGATAAGTTGATCAAAGCATATAGTTTACAGACTTGCGGTGAAGCACTGTTTACAAGAAAGTGAGTGGGAGCACTCTGCATTTCGATAAATATGTATGACATATTGTTGATGAAATAATGTAGAATTATTCTACAAAGCACAAAGGAGTGTTTGAAGGAGTTTCAAAAGAAAGACCTCGGTGAAGCTGCTTACATATTGATCAAGATCTATAGAGATAGATCAAGGCGCTAGATAAGTTTTTCAATAAGTACATACCTTGATAAGATTTTGAAGTAAGTTCAAAATGGATCAGTCAAAGAAAGAGTTCTTGCACGTGTTACAAGGTGTGAAATTGAGTAAGACTCAAAGCCCGACCACAGCGGAAGATAGAAAAAGAATGGAAGTCATTCCTATGCCTCACCATAGGTTCTATAAAGTATGCCATGCTGTGTGCCAGATCTATTGTATACCCTATCTTGAGTTTGACAGGGAGTACAATAGTGATCTGGAAGTAAGATCACTGGACATCGGTCGATATTATCCTTAGTGGAATAAGGATATGTTTCTCGATTATGGAGGTGAAAAAGGTTAAATGTAAGAGTTACGTCGATGCAAGTTTTGACACCGATCTGGATGACTCTAAGTCTCGATCCGGATACATATTGATGGGACAATTAGCTAAGTAGGCTCCTTGCGAGCATTGTTGACATAGAAATTAGCAAAATACTTACGGATCTGAGATGTGACGGACCCGTTGACTAAGAATATCTCACAAGCAAAACATGATCACACCTTAGTACTCTTTGGGTGTTAATCACATAGCGATGTGAACTAGATTACTGACTCTAGTAAACCCTTTGGGTGTTGATCACATGTCGATGTGAACTATGGGTGTTAATCACATGGTGATGTGAACTATTGCTGTTAAATCACATGATGTGAACTAGATTATTGACTCTAGTGCAAGTGGGAGGCGGAAGGAAATATGCCCTAGAGGCAATAATAAAGTTATTATTATTTCCTTATTTCATGATAAATGTTTATTATTTATGCTAGAATTGTATTAACGGAAACATGATACATGTGTGAATACATAGACAAGCAGTGTCACTAGTATGCCTCTACTAGACTAGCTCGTTAATCAAAGATGGTTATGTTTCGACCATGGACAAAGTTGTTATTTGATTAACAGGATCACATCATTAGGTGAATGATCTGATTGACATGACCCATTCCATTAACAGCACCCGATCGTTTAGTATGTTGCTATTGCTTTCTTCATGACTTATACATGTTCCTATGACTATGAGATTATGCAACTCCGTTTGCGGAGGAACACTTTGTGTGCTACCAAGCGTCTAGCATGCTGGGTGATTATAAAGGTGCTCTGGTGTCTCCAAGGTACATGTTGGGTTGGCGTATTTTGAGATTAGGATTTGTCACTCCGATTGTCGGAGAGGTATCTCTGGGCCCTCTCGGTAATACATCACATAAGCCTTGCAAGCATTGCAACTAATGAGTTAGTTGTGAGATGATGTATTCGGACGAGTAAAGAGACTTGCGTGCGAGATTGAACTAGGTATTGAGATACGGCGATCGAATCTCGGGCAAATAACATACCGATGACAAAGGAACAGCGTATGTTGTTATGCGGTTTGACCGATAAAGATCTTACGTAGAATATGTAGGAGCCAATATGAGCATCAGGTTCGCTATTGGTTAACAGGAGGCGTGTCTCGGTCATATGTCTACATTGTTCTCGGACCGTAGAGGTCCATGCGCTTAACGTTACGATGGCGGTTTATTTTGAGTTTATGAGTTTTGATGTACAAGGAGTTGAGTCCGGATGATATCGGGGACGGCGAAGTCTCGAAATGGTCGAGGCGTAAAGATTGATATATTGGGCGACTATATTCGGACTTGGAAGGTTCCTCTCCTTCCTGTCTCTCCTTTCTTCTTCCTTTCTCCTCTCTGTCTCATCTCCCTGCCTTTTCTCCAGAGGCAGGCTCTGGCGCCCTCGATCTGGGTGGAGACTCCTCATGCCGCCTCTACCTCGTGCAGGCCACTCGCTGGGCTTGTCCATCTCCGCATCACCCATGGTGCCCAAGGTCCACCTCGGCCCGTCGCCGATCCATTTATTCTGTGAGCAACAGCAGCCACCAGGCCAGGCTCCATCTTCCACGCCCTCGTCATGACACACGAGGCCCTGCCTCTCGTTGCCTCGCCCCTCCAGAGACCCACCTTGTCCGAGCACCCGCGGTGCTCCTGGCCTCGAGCACCAGCGCTCAGGGCCGTCTTCCCGGATTTAAATGCGGAGCTCCCCACCACTAGCAGTGCCGCACCTCTCTGTGTCGCCTCCTTCCTCTCGATCTCATCAGGCCCCCCTCTGTCTATCTGTTCAGGCAGGAGCCCCACGGCGTCGCCATGGATGGTTGCAGCCAGGCTCGCGTCCGTCCCACTAGAGCCACCACCGCATCTCCACGGATCCGTCGGGTCAGCCATCCCGTCCTTCTTTGGACCTCCTCAACTTCTTGAGACCCAAGACCCCACCCTGAAAGTCCTGCGGGCTACGTCATCATTTCTGCTCCTCTTCATCGACATGCAAGCCCGGAGAGCCGTCGCCGTCCAAGTCCCTCTGCGCCGTTCACCTCCTGCCGTCGCCGGATCCAGCGCCCTTCGTCCGTCCTCGCCCGGATTGAGCAGCCTGCTTCGCTCTGCATCGGCGAAGGGCTTTGCTCGATTCCTGCCTGCCATGTTTGTTCTTGAGAAAAAAACAGCAGCAGCTCCTGTCGTCGCGTTGCCGCATCAAACCAGCCTTTGGGCGTGTCTCGCGCAAGGCCTGGCGCCTGCGACCTCCTCTCCACCAAGCGGCGGAGCTCCTGTGAGCGCCTTCAGCCCGTAAAGATTGGCGCCCATGGCTTCCTTGGGCGGCCCTCGCCTTCGCTCCCTCCCTCCCTTTCGGTCGCTCGATCCATCAAATCGCGTCGCTTCCTTTTCATTACGCTAAACTGTTGTTTCAGGGCTATAAATGGAGAATGTGCCATAACTTTTTCATAAATATGAAAAAATAACACGAGAAAGATTAAAATTAAGAAAAAATTCACCAAATACAAAAAGTACGCCGGTTTTAGAAAAATCATCGAATTTGAAAAAAATTCATCGAATAGGAAGAAAGTTCGCCAATTTTAAAGCAAGTTCATGAATTTGAAGAAAAGTTCATCGGATATGAAAGCGGTTCATCGATGTTGAAAAAAGTTCAACGTTGTTGAAGAAAAGTCAATTTGAAGAAAAGTTCATCAATTTAAAAAAAGTTCATCGAATTTGAAGAAAAGTTCATCAATTCTAAAACAGTTCACGGATTTTAAAAGGTCATCAAATTTTAAAAAGTTCATGGTTGAAAAAGTTCACCAAATTTGAAAAAGATCATCAAATTTGAAAAAGGTCATCGAATTTGAAAAAAGTTCATCGGTTAGAAAACATTCCATCAATTTTGCAGAGAAAAACTTGAAGGAAAAAAAGTTTCTTGAATTTGAAAAGGAAAAAAACAGGAAAAATAGAAGAAAGATAAAGAGAGTTAAAAGCGTGTAAGTAAACACAACAGCTGGGTGGTGTGGTGGTTGTCGTGTCCTACACTCAACTCGCTCGGCGTGGGTTTGATACCTGGCTCTCGCCGCGCTTTTTGCGCTTTAGAAACAGAAGAAAAAAAGCATAGGGTGTGAAATGGGCAGGCCGCTAGACAAACCAAGCGTACAATAGCAGTTCATTGATTTTGAAATTCAAGTTCATCGATTTTGAAAAGTAGTTCATCAATTTTTAAAAAGTTCATAAAACATTGAAAAAAGTTCATCGGTTTGAAAAAAAGTTTATCAATTTTGAAAAAGTTCATCAAATTTGAAAACAGTTCATCAATTTAAAAATGTTCATTGAATTGAAAAAGTTCATCAATTTGAAAAATATTCATCATGTTTTAAGAAAGTTCACACAAAAATGAAAAAAGTTCATCGATTTTGAAAAACCGATCATTGATTTTGAAAAAAGTTTATCGAATTTGAAAAAAGTTCATCGATTTAAAAAAATGTTCATTGAATTTAAAAAAATTCATCAAATTTTAAAAAAGTTCATCGATTTTGATAAAAGTTCATTGAATTTGAAAAGAGTTCATCGAGTTTGATAAAAAGTTCACGCATTTAAGGAAAGAAGGAAATGAGATAAGAAAAGTGAAAGAAAAAAGAAAAAAGCGTGAAATGTGCGACGACCTAGAGAGAATAAAAAACGGAAGGAAGCCTGTAGCACAATGCGTCCTTATCCCATGGTGAGTGCTCTGATCTGTGAATTGATAGATCCATGTTCGATCCTCGCTTGTACATTATTTTTGCTGTAGTTTCAACAGGAAAAAAAAAAGCGTGGGCGGCCCAGAGGCGGTGCATGGGGTGTGCGCCCTGTGTCGTTAAGCCTATTTGGCGGCAAGGCGCGAATAGGAACCAATAAGCAGGCTGAAGCCCATAGTGAGCTGCCCCGGCGCCTGCTGTTCGGCTCTGTTCCAGATTCATTTCGCATGCACATTATTTTTGCTGTAGTTTCAGGGAAAAAAAAAAGCGTGGGCGGCCAGAGCGGTGCATGGGGTGTCGCCCTGTTGCATTAAGCCTATTTGGTAGCAAAGGCAGAATAGGAACAAGACCAAGCGGTGAAGCTCATGAGTGAGCTGCCTTTGGCCTGCCCACATTGGCTCTGTTGATTCATTAAACTTGTGCATTATTTTTGCTGTAGTTTCAACAGGAAAAAAAAAAAAGAAAGGTGGGCGAGGCGGTGCATGGGGTGTCTTGTACTCTTAGTTAAGCCTATTTCGGTAACAAGGCGCCGAATAGGAACAATAGCATGGGCTGAAGCCCATGGGTGAAGCTGCCCCAGCGCTGCCTGTTAGGCTCTGTTCAATTCAGCCATATGTTTTTTCCAGTTCTGCGAATTTGTCTATTATCCGGTGTTCTACAGTTTTGAAAACCCTTAATGTTCATGCATCAATAATTCACAAACCATGCATCAGAATTAAATAACTTATATGCCACTTTCTTTCATGTTAGAATGTTTAAAATGTTGTTTGATTATATTTGCTCAAATGCCATGTTAAAATGTTTTATTTAAGTAACTAAATAAGCGTACCTCGGTTTACATAAACTTTATATGTAAATGGGGTGGGAGAGTCCTACTCCGGTGGGAGTAGGACTCCTCCTTGCGCCTCCCCTAGGGCGGCCACCTCCCTTGGCTCCTTTATATCACAGGGGCAGGGCACCCCAGACACACAAGTTGATCTACGGATCTTTCCTTAGCAGTGTGTGCCCCTTCCACCATATTCCACTTGGTCATATCGTCAGAGCTAAGTGAAGCCTCTTGATGAGAAGTCATATCGTCAGAGCTTAAGCGAAGCCCTCGTCGTGGAGCATCAACATCATCTCCACCACCGTCGTCTTGTGGAACTCATCCCGACACTTTCTGGATCGGTCAGGGGATCGTCATCGAGCTGAGCGTGTGCGAACTGGAGGTGCCGTCGTTCGGTGCTTGGATCGGTCGGATCGTGAAGCGTCGACTACATCAACGCGTTGTTATAACGCTTCCGCTTCTCTGAGGGTGCGTGGGCGGACACTCTCCCTCTCGTTGCTATGCCATCACCATGGTCTTGCGTCGTGGAAATTTTGAAATTACTCGTTTAGCAGTGGTATCGAGCCTGGTTTTATCGTTGATGTCATATGCACGAGTAGAACACAAGTGAGTTGTGGGCGATACAAGTCATCGCCTACCAGCATGTCATACTTTGGTTCAGCGGTATTGTGAGATGGCGGACCGACATTACTGTCTGCTTCTGCGAGTGGTTTCACCGCTCCAGCACTTTCGTTGCTCAAAGGTGACGGCGGGTGTCATCTCTCTCACTTTAGTTGAATCGAGTGTGGCTCGCCCGGTCCTTGAGAAGGTTAAAAGCGGAGTCAATTTGGCGAAATATCGTTGTGGTTTTGATCGTGGTAAACGGTTCTTGCTCAGCCCGTAGCACCCGTAAAACTTGCAACAACAAAGTAGAAGGCGTCTAACTTGTTTTGCAGGGCATGTTGTGATGTGATATGGTCAAGGCGATGCTATACTTTATTGTATGAGATGATCATGTTTTGTAACGAGTTATCGACAGTGGCGGCAGAGCCATATGGTTGTCGCTTTATTGTATGAAAGCGCCATGTAATTGCTTTACTTTATCACTAAGGAGTAGCGATAGTCGTAGAAGCAATAGTTGGCGAGGCGACAACGATGCTCGATGGAGATCAAGGTGTCGCGCGGTGGCGATGGTGATCATGGCGGTGCTTGGCGATGGAATCCAAGCACAAGATGATGATGACCATATCATATCACTTATATTGATTGCATGTGATGTTTATCCTTTATGCATCTTATCTTGCTTTGTTTGGCGGTAGCATTATAAGATGATCTCTCACTAAAATTATCAAGAAGTGTTCTCCTGAGTATGCACCTTGCCAAAGTTAAGTAGTACCCGGACACCCGCGTGATGATCGGGTGTGATAAGTTCTCGTCCATCTACAGGTGCAAAACAGTTTACACACGGAATACTCGGGTTAAACTTGCGAGCCTAGCATATAACAGATGGCCTCGGAACACGGAGACCGAAAGTCGAGCGTGAATCATATAGTAGATATGATCAACATAGTGATGTTCACCATTGAAACTACTCGTCTCCGCGTGATGATGGACATGGTTTAGTTGATTTGGATCGTGATCACTTAGATGACTAGAGAGATGTCTGTCTAAGTGGGAGATTTTTAATATGATTAATTGAACTTAAATTTATCATGAACTTAGTACTGATATATTTTGCTTGTCTATGTTTAATGTAGATAGATGGCTCGTCTTTGTTGTTCGTTGAATTTTAATCGTTCCTTGAAAAAGTTGAAAGATGATGGTAGCAATTACGGACTGGAGTCCGTAACTTGAGGATTATCCTCATTCTTGGAAGCCATTTTGGTGACAGGCACTGAAGTTATGAGCGTCGTAAGCGAGCTGATGACTACTCTATAGTTCGATGTGCCATGCTTAGCTACGGCGAACCGGGTCTTCAACGGCGTTTTGAGCGTCATGGAGCATATGAGATGTTCCGAGTTGAAGTTAATATTTCAAGCAAATGCGGATTGAGAGATATGAAGTCTCCATAAGTTCTATAGCTGCAAGATGGAGAATAGTTACGTCGGTGAGCACATACTCAAAATATGCAGGTAACAATCACTTAATTCAGCTGGGAGTTAATCTTGGATGATAGTGTCGTGATGAAATTCTCAATCACTTAACCAAGCTACAAGAGCCGTGATGAACTATAATATGCAAGGGATGACTAAGACAATTCTGAGCTCTTGCGATGCTAAAAGCAGCGGAGGTAGAAATCAGAAAGAGCATCAAGTGTTGATGGTCAACAAGACCACTAGTTTCAAGAAAAGGGCAAAGGGAAGAAGAAGAAACTTCAAAAAAGCAAGAAAATTCTGATCAAGAAAGAAACCCAAGTCTGGACCTAAGCTGGCTGAGTGTTTTCTGCTGCAGACCGGACCTTTAGGCGGAACTTCCCAAGTATTTGGCGGATAAAAGAGGATGGCAAGGTGAACAAAGGTATATGTGATATACATGTTATTGATGTGTACCTTACTAGAGCTCGTAGTAGCACTGGTATTTAATCTTGGTTACATTGCTAATATTTGCAACTCGAAAGCAGGGACTACTGAATAGGCGAAACTTGGCAAAGGGCAGCGAGGTGACGATGCGAAATGGTTCCAAAGTCAATGTGATCATGATCACGCCTACCTCTACATCTACCTTCGGGATTAGTTTTAGACCTAAATAATTGTTATTTGGTGCGGTGAGCATGAACATTATATCTGGATCTTGTTTAATGCGAGGCGGTTATTCATTTATCGAGAATAATGGTTGTTCTATTTATATGAGTAATATCTTTTATGGTCATGCACCCTTGAAGAATGGTCTATTCTTGTTGAATCTCGACGGTAGTGATACACATATTCATAATGTTGAAGCCAAAAGATGCAGAGTTGATAATGATAGTGCAACTTATTTGTGGCACTGCCGTTTAGGTCATATCGATTAAAGCATGAAGAAACTCCATCTTGATGGGCTTACGGAATCACTGATTATGAATCACTTGGTACTTGCGAACCGTGCCTCATGGGCAAGATGACCAAGCCGTTCTCCGGAACTATGGGCGAGCAACTGATTTGTTGGAAATCATACATCTTGATGTTTGTGGTCAATGAATGTTGAGGCCTTGGCGGGTATCGTTATTTTCTCACCTTCACGAGATGATTTAAGCAGATATGGGTATATCTACTTAATGAAACACAAATCTGAAACATTTGAAAAGTTCAAGAATTTCAGGTGAAGTGGAAAATCATCGTAACAAAAAATAAAGTTTCTACGATCTGATCGTGGAGGAGAATATTTGAGTTCACGAGTTTGGTTTACATTTGAAACAATGTGGAATAGTTTAGCAACTCGCCACCGGAACACCACAGAGAAATGGTGTGTCGAGCGTCGTGTCGTACTTTACTAGATAGTGCGATCTATGATGTCTATTTCCGATTTACCACTATCGTTTTGGGGTTATGCTTTAGAGGCGGCGCATTCACGTTGAATAGGACACCGTCAAAATCCGTTGAAGCGGCGCCTTATGAACTATGGTTTGGCAAGAAACCAAGTTGTCGTTTCTTAAAGTTTGGGGCTGCGATGCTTAAAGAAACTTCAACGGATAAGCTCGAACCCAAATCGGAAAATGTGTCTTCATAGGATACCCAAAGGAGACTGTTGGGTACCTTCTATCACAGATCTGAAGGCAAGATTTTCGTTGCTAAATTGGATCCTTTCTAGAAGGAGTTTCTCTCGAAAGAAGTGAGTGGGAGGAAAGTAGAACTTGATGAGATAACTATACTGCTCCCTTATTGGAAAGTAGTTCATCACAAGAAATGGTTCTGTGACAACTACACCAATTAGTGAAAACTATGATGATCATGAAGCTTGAGATCAAGTTGCTCTTGAACCTCGTGAGGTCAACAGTAAAATCGCACGGTGGTGGGTAATCTTATTACGGAAGTCATGTTACTTGACCATGGCGAACCTACAAACTATGAAGAAGCGATGGTGAGCCGATTCCATAAAATGGCTGGAAGCCATGAAATCTGAGATGGGATCCATGTATGAGAACAAAGTATGGACTTTGGTTGACTTGCCCGATGATCGGCAAGCCATTGAAAATAAATGGATCTTTAAGAAGAAGATGCGATGGTAATGTAGCTGTCTACAAAGCTCGACTTGTTGCAAAGGTTTTCGACAAGTTCAAGGGAGTTGACTACGATGAGACTTTCTCACCGTGGCGATGCTTAAGTCTGTCCGAATCATGTTAGCAATTGCATTTATGATTATGAAATTTGGCAAATGGATGTAAAACTGCATTCTTGAATGGATTTCTAGAAGAAGAGTTGTATATGATGCAACAGAAGGTTTTGTCGATCAAAGGTGCTAACAAAGTGTGCAAGCTCAGCGATCAATTTATGATGCAGTGCAAGCCTCTCGGAGTTGGAATAAGCGATTTGATAGTGTGATCAAAGCATATGGGTTTGTCTGAGACTTTTTTGTGTTTACAAGAAAGTGAGTGGGAGCTCTGTAGCATTTCTAATATTATGTGGGCGACATATTATTGATTGGAAATGATATAAATTCTGGATAGCATAAAGGATACTTGAATAAAAGTTTTCAATGAAAGACCTCGGTGAAGCTGCTTACATATTGGGCATCAAGATCTATAGAGATAGATCAAGGCGGCTTGATTGGACTTTCACAAAGCACATACCTTGATAAAGTTTTGAAAAAGTTCAAAATGGATCGAGCAAAGAAAGGTTTTTACCTGTGTTACAAGGTGTAAGATTGAGTGAGACTCAATGCCCGACCACGAGAAGATAGAGAGAAAATGAAAGATGTTCCTATGCTTGCCATAGGCTCTATCATGTATGCAATCTTGTGTACCGACACGGCGTATGTAGCTGTAAGCTTGCGGGAAAGGTACCAAAGTAATCGGAGTGGATCCTTTGGACAGCGGTCAGAACATCTGAAATACGAAAAGGACTAAGGATATGTTTCTACGTATATGGGTGACAAAGAGCTAGTAAGTAAATGGTTACGTCGATGCAAGCTTTGACACGATCCGGACGATTCTAAATAAACCGGATCGTGTTTTTATTAAGCGGTGGGCTGTCGGTTGGTGCAGTTCTTCTAAACAAAGCGTCGTGGCGGGATCTACATGTGAGCGGAGTACATAGCTGCGGAAGCAGCGAATGAAGGAGTCTGGATGAAAGAGTTCATTTCCGATCTAGGTGTCATACCTAGTGCATCGGGACGATGAAGATCTTCGTGACAATCTTGTGCAATTGCCTTGGCAAGGAATCCAGATTTCACAAGAGGACCAAGCACATCAAGGCCTTCAATTCCATTAGGGACCAAGTCCAAGTGGGAGACATAGAGATTTGCAAAATACATACGGATCTGAATATTGAGACCGTTGACTAAGCCTCTTCCTCTTCCAGCAAAACATGATCAGCACCAAGACTCCATGGGTGTAAGGATCATTACTTTGTAATCTAGATTATTGACTCTAGTGCAAGTGGGAGGCTGAAGGAAATATGCCCTAGAGGCAATAATAAAGTTATTATTTATTTCCTTATATCATGATAAATGTTTATTATTCATGCTAGAATTGTATTAACGGAAACATAATACATGTGTGAATATATAGACAAACAGTATGTCACTAGTATGCCTCTACTTGACTAGCTTGTTAATCAAAGATGGTTATGTTTCCTAACCATGAACAAGGTTGTTATTTGATTAACAAGGTCACATCATTAGTTGAATGATCGATTGACATGACCCATTCCGTTAGCTTAACACTTGATCGTTTAGTATGTTAATGCTTTCTTCATGACCCATACATGTTCGTAACTATGAGATTATGCAACTCCGTTTACGGAGGAACACTTTAGGTACCTAGCGTCTGGCAATGGCTGGGTGATTATAAAGGATTACTCGAGGTGTCTCCAAAGGTACTTGTTGGGTTGGCGTATTTGAGATTAGGTTTTGTCACTCCGATGCGTCGGAGAGGTATCTCTAGGCCTTCTCGGTAATACACATGACCTAAGCCTTGCAAGCATTACAACTAATGAGTTAGTTGTGAGATGATGTATTGCAGGAGAGTAAAGAGACTTACCGTGAGATTGAACTAGGTATTGGATACTGGTCGAATCTCGGGTAAATAACATACCGATGACAAAGGAACAGCGTATGTCGTTATGCGGTTTGACCGATAAAGATCTTAAATGGAATATGTAGGAACCAATATGGGCATCCAGGTTCCGCTATTGGTTATTGACGAGAATGGTTCTAGTCATGTCTACATAGTTCTCGAACCCGTGAGTCCATGCGCTTAACGTTCGATGTGATTCATAATGAGTTTATAAGTATTGATGCACGAGGTTGTTGAGTCCGGATGTGATCACGGACATGACGAGGAGTCTCGAAATGGTCGAGACATAAAGATTGATATATTGGAAGCCTACATTTGGACGCCGGGTGTTCGGGAAATCGGGATTTTAGAATCAGGGAAGTTACGGAACCCCGGAGTCCATGGGCCTTAATGGGCCATGGGAGAAAGAAGGGCAGGCCAAGGTGGGCTGCCCCCCTCTAGTCCAAATAGGACAAGGAGGCGGCGCCCTCCCTCTTCCTCCTCAATCCTAGTCCAACTAGGAGGAAGTCCTACTCGGTGGGGAGGACTCCTCCTGCCTTCTCCCTAGGGCCGGCCACCTCCCCTTGCTCCTTTATATCTGGGGCAGGGGCACCCCAAGACACACAAGTTGATCTCTGGATCTTTCCTTGCATTGTGCGTGCCCCTTCCACCATATTCCACTTGGTCATATCGTCAGCGGGCTTGAAGCCCTGCTGATGAAGTCATATCGTGTGGAGCTTAAGCGAAGCCCTGCGTCAGTGGAGCATCAACATCATCACCGCGCCGTCGTGCTGGTGAACTCATCCCGACACTTTCTGGATGGGTCAGGGATGCGTCATCGAGCTGAATGTGCAGAACTTCGGAGGTGCGTGCGTTCGGTGCTTGGATCGGTCGGATCGTGAGGCGTCGACTACATCAACGCGTTGTTATAACGCTTCCGCTTTGGTCTCACAGTGCGTGGACGGACACTCTCCTCCTCGTTGCTATGCCATCACCATGGTCTTGCGTGATCGTGGAAATTTTGAAATTACTCGTTCCCCCACACTACGATGCGTAGACAACACTCTCCCTCGTTGCTGGCATCACCTCTTGCGTGTCGTAGGAAATTTTGAAATTACTCGTTTCTAGCAGTGGTCGAGTCAGGTTTTGTCGTGATGTTATATGCGAGTAGAACACAAGTGAGTTACGGGCGATACAAGTCATACTGCTTACCGGCATGTCATACTTTGGTTGGTATTGTTGGATGAGCGGGGACCGACATTCTGCGTGCGCTTACGAGCGAGACTGGTTCTACCGGCGTGCACCTGCGGTGGCTGGCGGTGTCGGTTCTCCTTTAGTTGACCGAGAGTGTATTTCGCCCGGTCCTTGCGAAGGTTAAAACAACACTAACTGACAAACTATCGTTGTGGTTTGATGCGTGGTAAACGGTTCTTGCTAAGCGTAAGCACGTAAAACTTGCAACAACAAAGTAGGGCGTCTAACTTGTTTTGCAGGGCATGTTGTGATGTGATATGGTCAGGCGTGATGAGATATAAATTGTTGTATGAGATGATCATGTTTTGTTGAAGTTATTAGCAAGCGGCTGGCCTATGGTTGTCTCTTTATTGCATAAGATTCAGCGCTAAATAATTGCTTTACTTTATAAGCTATCACGATAGCAATAGTTGCAAGAGCAATAGTTGGCGAGGCGACCATGTGGCGACACATTGATATAGATCAAGATGATGGAGATCATGGTGTCATGCCGTTGATGAAATCATGATGATGCTTTGGAGATGGAGATCAAAGGCACAAGATGATGATGGCCATATCATGTCATATATTTTGATTACATGTGATGTTTATCTTTTATGCATCTTATCTTGCTTTGATTGGCGGTAGCATTTTAATGATCTCTCACTAATTATCAAGAAGTGTTCTCCCTGGTATACCGTTTCCAAAGTTAAATGCGTGCCGGACACCACGTGATGATCGGGTGTGATAAGCTCTCGTCCATCTAGCAGGTGCAAGCCAGTTTTGCACCGCAGGAATACTGAGTTAAACTTGTGAGCCTAGCATATGCGGATATGGCCTCGGAACACGGAGACCGAAGGTCGGCGTCAATCATATAGTAGATATGATCAACATAGTGATGTTCACCATTGAAAACTACTCCATCTCACGTGATGATCGGTTATGGTTTAGTTGATTTGGATAACGTGATCACTTAGATGACTAGAGATGTCTATCTAAGTGGGAGTTCTTAATAATATGATGAATTGAACTTAAATTTATCATGAACTTAGTCACAGTAGTATTAGCATATCTATTTGTAGATCAATAGCTAGCGTTGTTGCTTCCCTATGTTTATTTTGATATGTTCCTAGAGAAAAACTATGTTGAAGATGTTAGTAGCAATGATCGGATTGGATCCGTGATCTGAGTTTATCCTCATTGCTGCTGGAAAATTATGTCCTTAATGCACGCTAGGTAGCAGACCTATTGCAGGAGCGAGATGTAGGCGTTATGAGCGTTTGGCTAGCTCAATATGATGACTACTTGATAGTTTAGTGCACCATACTTAGCGGCTTAGAATCGGGACTTCAAAGGCGTTTTGAGCGTCATGGACCATATGAGATGTTCCAGGAATTGAAGTTAATATTTCAAGTAAATACGGTTGAGAGATATGAAATCTCCAACAAGTTCTATAGCTGAAAGATGGAGGAGAATCGCTCAACTAGTGAGCATGTGCTCGAGATAGTCAGGTACTACACGCTTGAATCAAGTGGAGTTAATCATCCGATAAAATAGTGATTGACAGAATTCTCTAGTCACCATCACCAAGTTAGTAGAACTTTGTGATGAACTATAATATGCAAGGAATGGCAGTAATTCCCAAGCTCTTCGTGATCTGAAATCACGAAGGTAGAAATCAAGAAAAACATCAAGTGTTGATGGTTAACAAGACCACTAGTTTCAAGAATAAGGCAAAGGGAAGAAAGAAACTTCAAGTAGAATGGCAAACAAGTTGTCACTCCGTGAAGAAGACCAAAGCTGGACCAAAGCCTGAAACTAAGTGCTTACTACAAAGGAAATAGTCCTTTAGGCGGAAATGCCAGATATTTGGTGGATAAGAAGGATGGCAAAGTGAACAAGGGTATATTTGATATCTGAGTTATTTATGTGTGCCTTACTAGTGTTTATAGTAGCCCACAGTATTTGATGCTTGTTAGTTGCTAAAATTAGTAACTCGAAACAGGAATTCTGAGAAAAGGAGACTAGTTGAGGGTGAAGTGCGATGTGTTGGAACTGGTTCCAAGATTGATATGATCATCATCGCACCTCCCTATACTTCGGGATTAGTGTTAAACCTAAATAAATGTTATTTGGCGTTTCGTTGAGCATGAATATGATTTAATCATGTTTATTGCAAAAGGGTTATTCATTTAAAGTCATAGAATAATTGTTACATTTACATGAATAAAACCTCAATGGTCATACCCAATGAAAATAGTTTATTGGATCTCGATTGTGATACACATATTCATAATATTGATGCCAAAGATGCAAAGTTAATAATGATAGTGCAACTTATTTGTGCACTGCCGTTCATATCGATGTAAATGCATGAAGAAACTCCATAAAGATGGATTTTGGAATCACTTGATTATGAATCATTTGATGTTTGCGAACCGTGCCTTTGGCAAGATGACTAAAACTCCCGGAACAATGGAGCGAGCAACAAACTTGTTGGAAATAATACATCTGATGTATGAGACCAATAAGTATTAAGGCTCATGGCGGGTATTGTTATTTTGACCTTCACGAGATGATTTGAGCAGATATGGGTATATCTACTTGATGAAACATAAGTCTGAAATAGTTGAAAGGTTCAAAATTTCAGAGTGAAGTGGAAAATCATCATAACAAGAAAATAAAGTTTCTGCGATCGATCGTGGAGATGAATATTTGAGTTCTGAGTTTGGTCTACATTTGAAACAATGCGGAATAGTTTGCAACTCTACCGGAACACCACAGCGTAATGGTGTGTCGAGCGTCATAACGTACTTTATTAGATATGATGCGATCTATGATGTCTCTTACCGATTTACCACTATCGTTTTGGGGTTATGCATTAGAACAGCTGCATTCACATTAAAGGGGCACCATCTAAATCCGTTGAGATGACACCTTATGACTGTGGTTTGGCAAGAAACCAAGTTATGCGTTTCTTAAAGTTTGGGGTTGCGATGCTTATGTGAAAAAGTTTCATCTGATAAGCTCAAACCCGTCGGAATGTGTCTTCATAGGATATCCAAAGGAGACTGTTGGATACACCTTCTATCACAGATCCGAAGGCAAGACTTTTGTTGCTATATTGGAATCTTTCTAGAAGGTTTCTCTCGAAAGAAGTGAGTGGGAGGAATGTAGAACTTGATGAGGTGCTTGTACCTGCTCCCTTATTGGAAAGTAGTTCATCACAAAACCGGTTTCTGACACCTACACCAATTAGTAGGGAAGTTGATGATGATCATGAAACTTGAGATCAAGTTACTCTGAGCCTCGTAGATCAACGGAGTAAGATCCGCGCGAGTGATGCGGCAATCCTGTTGGAAGTCATGCTACTAGATCATGATGAACCTCGAACTATGAAGAAGCGATGGTGAGCCCAGATTCCATAAAATGGCTTGAAGCCATGAAATCTGAGATGGGATCCATGTATGAGAACAAAGTGTGGACTTTGGTTGACTTGGATGATCGGCAAGCAATTGAGAATAAATGGATCTTCAAGAAGAAGGCGGCGGTAATATTCTGTCTACAAAGCTCGACTTATGCAAAGGTTTCGACAAGTTCAAGGGATTGACTATGATGAGATCTTCTCACTCGTAGTGATGCTAAGTCTGTCCGAATCATGTTAGCAATTGCGCATTTTATGATTATGAAATTTGAATGGATGTCAAAACTGCATTCTGAATGGATTTCGGAAGAAGAGTTGTATATGATGCAACCAGAAGGTTTGTCAATCTAAAGGGCTAACAAAGTGTGCAAGCTCCAGCGATCCATTTATGGACTGGTGCAAGCCTCTCGGAGTTGGAATACTGCGCTTTGATAAGTTGATCAAAGCATATAGTTTACAGACTTGCGGTGAAGCACTGTTTACAAGAAAGTGAGTGGGAGCACTCTGCATTTCGATAAATATGTATGACATATTGTTGATGAAATAATGTAGAATTATTCTACAAAGCACAAAGGAGTGTTTGAAGGAGTTTCAAAAGAAAGACCTCGGTGAAGCTGCTTACATATTGATCAAGATCTATAGAGATAGATCAAGGCGCTAGATAAGTTTTTCAATAAGTACATACCTTGATAAGATTTTGAAGTAAGTTCAAAATGGATCAGTCAAAGAAAGAGTTCTTGCACGTGTTACAAGGTGTGAAATTGAGTAAGACTCAAAGCCCGACCACAGCGGAAGATAGAAAAAGAATGGAAGTCATTCCTATGCCTCACCATAGGTTCTATAAAGTATGCCATGCTGTGTGCCAGATCTATTGTATACCCTATCTTGAGTTTGACAGGGAGTACAATAGTGATCTGGAAGTAAGATCACTGGACATCGGTCGATATTATCCTTAGTGGAATAAGGATATGTTTCTCGATTATGGAGGTGAAAAAGGTTAAATGTAAGAGTTACGTCGATGCAAGTTTTGACACCGATCTGGATGACTCTAAGTCTCGATCCGGATACATATTGATGGGACAATTAGCTAAGTAGGCTCCTTGCGAGCATTGTTGACATAGAAATTAGCAAAATACTTACGGATCTGAGATGTGACGGACCCGTTGACTAAGAATATCTCACAAGCAAAACATGATCACACCTTAGTACTCTTTGGGTGTTAATCACATAGCGATGTGAACTAGATTACTGACTCTAGTAAACCCTTTGGGTGTTGATCACATGTCGATGTGAACTATGGGTGTTAATCACATGGTGATGTGAACTATTGCTGTTAAATCACATGATGTGAACTAGATTATTGACTCTAGTGCAAGTGGGAGGCGGAAGGAAATATGCCCTAGAGGCAATAATAAAGTTATTATTATTTCCTTATTTCATGATAAATGTTTATTATTTATGCTAGAATTGTATTAACGGAAACATGATACATGTGTGAATACATAGACAAGCAGTGTCACTAGTATGCCTCTACTAGACTAGCTCGTTAATCAAAGATGGTTATGTTTCGACCATGGACAAAGTTGTTATTTGATTAACAGGATCACATCATTAGGTGAATGATCTGATTGACATGACCCATTCCATTAACAGCACCCGATCGTTTAGTATGTTGCTATTGCTTTCTTCATGACTTATACATGTTCCTATGACTATGAGATTATGCAACTCCGTTTGCGGAGGAACACTTTGTGTGCTACCAAGCGTCTAGCATGCTGGGTGATTATAAAGGTGCTCTGGTGTCTCCAAGGTACATGTTGGGTTGGCGTATTTTGAGATTAGGATTTGTCACTCCGATTGTCGGAGAGGTATCTCTGGGCCCTCTCGGTAATACATCACATAAGCCTTGCAAGCATTGCAACTAATGAGTTAGTTGTGAGATGATGTATTCGGACGAGTAAAGAGACTTGCGTGCGAGATTGAACTAGGTATTGAGATACGGCGATCGAATCTCGGGCAAATAACATACCGATGACAAAGGAACAGCGTATGTTGTTATGCGGTTTGACCGATAAAGATCTTACGTAGAATATGTAGGAGCCAATATGAGCATCAGGTTCGCTATTGGTTAACAGGAGGCGTGTCTCGGTCATATGTCTACATTGTTCTCGGACCGTAGAGGTCCATGCGCTTAACGTTACGATGGCGGTTTATTTTGAGTTTATGAGTTTTGATGTACAAGGAGTTGAGTCCGGATGATATCGGGGACGGCGAAGTCTCGAAATGGTCGAGGCGTAAAGATTGATATATTGGGCGACTATATTCGGACTTGGAAGGTTCCTCTCCTTCCTGTCTCTCCTTTCTTCTTCCTTTCTCCTCTCTGTCTCATCTCCCTGCCTTTTCTCCAGAGGCAGGCTCTGGCGCCCTCGATCTGGGTGGAGACTCCTCATGCCGCCTCTACCTCGTGCAGGCCACTCGCTGGGCTTGTCCATCTCCGCATCACCCATGGTGCCCAAGGTCCACCTCGGCCCGTCGCCGATCCATTTATTCTGTGAGCAACAGCAGCCACCAGGCCAGGCTCCATCTTCCACGCCCTCGTCATGACACACGAGGCCCTGCCTCTCGTTGCCTCGCCCCTCCAGAGACCCACCTTGTCCGAGCACCCGCGGTGCTCCTGGCCTCGAGCACCAGCGCTCAGGGCCGTCTTCCCGGATTTAAATGCGGAGCTCCCCACCACTAGCAGTGCCGCACCTCTCTGTGTCGCCTCCTTCCTCTCGATCTCATCAGGCCCCCCTCTGTCTATCTGTTCAGGCAGGAGCCCCACGGCGTCGCCATGGATGGTTGCAGCCAGGCTCGCGTCCGTCCCACTAGAGCCACCACCGCATCTCCACGGATCCGTCGGGTCAGCCATCCCGTCCTTCTTTGGACCTCCTCAACTTCTTGAGACCCAAGACCCCACCCTGAAAGTCCTGCGGGCTACGTCATCATTTCTGCTCCTCTTCATCGACATGCAAGCCCGGAGAGCCGTCGCCGTCCAAGTCCCTCTGCGCCGTTCACCTCCTGCCGTCGCCGGATCCAGCGCCCTTCGTCCGTCCTCGCCCGGATTGAGCAGCCTGCTTCGCTCTGCATCGGCGAAGGGCTTTGCTCGATTCCTGCCTGCCATGTTTGTTCTTGAGAAAAAAACAGCAGCAGCTCCTGTCGTCGCGTTGCCGCATCAAACCAGCCTTTGGGCGTGTCTCGCGCAAGGCCTGGCGCCTGCGACCTCCTCTCCACCAAGCGGCGGAGCTCCTGTGAGCGCCTTCAGCCCGTAAAGATTGGCGCCCATGGCTTCCTTGGGCGGCCCTCGCCTTCGCTCCCTCCCTCCCTTTCGGTCGCTCGATCCATCAAATCGCGTCGCTTCCTTTTCATTACGCTAAACTGTTGTTTCAGGGCTATAAATGGAGAATGTGCCATAACTTTTTCATAAATATGAAAAAATAACACGAGAAAGATTAAAATTAAGAAAAAATTCACCAAATACAAAAAGTACGCCGGTTTTAGAAAAATCATCGAATTTGAAAAAAATTCATCGAATAGGAAGAAAGTTCGCCAATTTTAAAGCAAGTTCATGAATTTGAAGAAAAGTTCATCGGATATGAAAGCGGTTCATCGATGTTGAAAAAAGTTCAACGTTGTTGAAGAAAAGTCAATTTGAAGAAAAGTTCATCAATTTAAAAAAAGTTCATCGAATTTGAAGAAAAGTTCATCAATTCTAAAACAGTTCACGGATTTTAAAAGGTCATCAAATTTTAAAAAGTTCATGGTTGAAAAAGTTCACCAAATTTGAAAAAGATCATCAAATTTGAAAAAGGTCATCGAATTTGAAAAAAGTTCATCGGTTAGAAAACATTCCATCAATTTTGCAGAGAAAAACTTGAAGGAAAAAAAGTTTCTTGAATTTGAAAAGGAAAAAAACAGGAAAAATAGAAGAAAGATAAAGAGAGTTAAAAGCGTGTAAGTAAACACAACAGCTGGGTGGTGTGGTGGTTGTCGTGTCCTACACTCAACTCGCTCGGCGTGGGTTTGATACCTGGCTCTCGCCGCGCTTTTTGCGCTTTAGAAACAGAAGAAAAAAAGCATAGGGTGTGAAATGGGCAGGCCGCTAGACAAACCAAGCGTACAATAGCAGTTCATTGATTTTGAAATTCAAGTTCATCGATTTTGAAAAGTAGTTCATCAATTTTTAAAAAGTTCATAAAACATTGAAAAAAGTTCATCGGTTTGAAAAAAAGTTTATCAATTTTGAAAAAGTTCATCAAATTTGAAAACAGTTCATCAATTTAAAAATGTTCATTGAATTGAAAAAGTTCATCAATTTGAAAAATATTCATCATGTTTTAAGAAAGTTCACACAAAAATGAAAAAAGTTCATCGATTTTGAAAAACCGATCATTGATTTTGAAAAAAGTTTATCGAATTTGAAAAAAGTTCATCGATTTAAAAAAATGTTCATTGAATTTAAAAAAATTCATCAAATTTTAAAAAAGTTCATCGATTTTGATAAAAGTTCATTGAATTTGAAAAGAGTTCATCGAGTTTGATAAAAAGTTCACGCATTTAAGGAAAGAAAGGGAAATGAGATAAGAAAAGTGAAAGAAAAAAGAAAAAAGCGTGAAATGTGCGACGACCTAGAGAGAATAAAAAACGGAAGGAAGCCTGTAGCACAATGCGTCCTTATCCCATGGTGAGTGCTCTGATCTGTGAATTGATAGATCCATGTTCGATCCTCGCTTGTACATTATTTTTGCTGTAGTTTCAACAGGAAAAAAAAAAGCGTGGGCGGCCCAGAGGCGGTGCATGGGGTGTGCGCCCTGTGTCGTTAAGCCTATTTGGCGGCAAGGCGCGAATAGGAACCAATAAGCAGGCTGAAGCCCATAGTGAGCTGCCCCGGCGCCTGCTGTTCGGCTCTGTTCCAGATTCATTTCGCATGCACATTATTTTTGCTGTAGTTTCAGGGAAAAAAAAAAGCGTGGGCGGCCAGAGCGGTGCATGGGGTGTCGCCCTGTTGCATTAAGCCTATTTGGTAGCAAAGGCAGAATAGGAACAAGACCAAGCGGTGAAGCTCATGAGTGAGCTGCCTTTGGCCTGCCCACATTGGCTCTGTTGATTCATTAAACTTGTGCATTATTTTTGCTGTAGTTTCAACAGGAAAAAAAAAAAAGAAAGGTGGGCGAGGCGGTGCATGGGGTGTCTTGTACTCTTAGTTAAGCCTATTTCGGTAACAAGGCGCCGAATAGGAACAATAGCATGGGCTGAAGCCCATGGGTGAAGCTGCCCCAGCGCTGCCTGTTAGGCTCTGTTCAATTCAGCCATATGTTTTTTCCAGTTCTGCGAATTTGTCTATTATCCGGTGTTCTACAGTTTTGAAAACCCTTAATGTTCATGCATCAATAATTCACAAACCATGCATCAGAATTAAATAACTTATATGCCACTTTCTTTCATGTTAGAATGTTTAAAATGTTGTTTGATTATATTTGCTCAAATGCCATGTTAAAATGTTTTATTTAAGTAACTAAATAAGCGTACCTCGGTTTACATAAACTTTATATGTAAACATGGCAGTACCCCAAGGAACTTGATTGTGGCTCTTTACGGTGGAAGGATATATGCAAGGTCATGCAAAACTTTAGGGAGTGTGCTTGGGTTCGATTAATGAAGGAGACCTTGTCCTAATGTGGTCGACAAGCTGGCAGCTTGATGATCAGGTGTCTTGCCTTGATTAAGATTTCTGGGCTCTTTTCTTATGTTAAGGACCCTTGGATCCTTTGTTAAAGAGTTCTTGGACTCTCGGGACTCTCGGGACATTAGTCCGGTTCGATTTGGCCGGTACTAATGGTATCATTAATACCGTTGAGCGGCTATGCATTAGTGCGGTTCGTGTTGAACCTTTAGTACGTTAGTGCCACAAGCCCTTTAGTCGGTTAGTGTTGAACCTTTAGTACGGTTAGTGCCACGAGCCCTTTAGTCGGTTTGTGGCACAAACCGGTACTAAAGACCAACCTTTAATGCCGGTTAGTGCCACGAACCGGCACTAAAGGTCTAACCTATAGTCGGTTGGAGACACAAACCGGGACTATAGAACAATTTCAAACTTGAAAAATCATAACTAAATCATCCTAATTCAGAAAAATACATATAATATATCAAAATTTGCAGAACAAAAGATTGATCCGCTGAAAATACAAGAACTCGGAAGCAATAAAAATTACATCCATGCCCATGGACAAGCTAGCGACAACTACAAGAACTGGGCGTCTCGAGGTGCGGCGTTGTCATCGACCCTCCACCCACAGAATTCCCTACTAATGTGTGTTGGCAAAAGTCGAGTATTGCCAACCGACTATTGATCGAGAAAAAATTTAACGAGACCGTGAGTAGGAAAAGCGATACATAACGACAGATTATCGGCGGGAATGCTAAAATATGTACCAACAAATAGTCGATGCGATGGGCACTACAAGACCCAAATGATTGATTTCATGCCTATGGTGGACTGCATGGAGAGGAGAATGACAGCTAGCTCCTCTTTTTAAATCAGGGGAAAGACTAGTTTGAACTCTGCCTTGTCTTCTATGCCCATTTTTTCCTTGGTAGTTTGGCTGTGCTGCTTGGCATTCTTAAGCAATTGGAAGAATTCAGAGACAATGCCTCTGGAGGAAAAATAGGGGTGAGCCTGCCCTTCTCTTGCTGCTTGGGAACTCATTTGCGGCCAAAAAACAAGGAGGCCTTGGTATCCTTAATCAGGTGTTGAGTGTTGCACTCTGTTGAAGCATGCAAATAACTTTCTTAATAAAAAGATACCCCATGGGTGTCTTTAATTTGGATTCATACTATCATGGCAGTACCCCAAGGAACTTGATTGTGGCTCTTTACGGTGGAAGGATATATGCAAGGTCATGCAAAACTTTAGGGAGTGTGCTTGGGTTCAGATTAATGAAGGAGACACTTGTCCTAATGTGGTCGACAAGCTGGCAGCTTGATGATCAGGTGTCTTGCCTTGATTAAGATTTCGGGCTCTTTTCTTATGTTAAGGACCCTTGGATCACTGTTAAAGAGTTCTTGGACTCTCGGGACTCTCGGGACATTAGTCCGGTTCGATTTTGGCCGGTACTAATGGTATCATTAATCCAGTTGACGGCTATGCATTAGTGCGGTTCGTGTTGAACCTTTAGTACCGATTAGTGCCACAAGCCCTTTAGTCGGTTCGTGTTGAACCTTTAGTACGGTTAGTGCCACGAGCCCTTTAGTCGGTTTGTGGCACAAACCGGTACTAAAGGCCAACCTTTAATGCCGGTTAGTGCCACGAACCGGCACTAAAGGTCTAACCTATAGTCGGTTGGAGACACAAACCGGGACTATAGAACAATTCAAACTTGAAAAATCATAACTAAATCATCCTAATTCAGAAAAATACATATAATATATCAAAATTTGCAGAACAAAAAGATTGATCCGCTGAAAATACAAGAACTCAGGAAGCAATAAAAATTACATCCATGCCCATGGACAAGCTAGCGACAACTACAAGAAGCTGGGCGTCTGAGGTGCGGCGTTGTCATCGGCCCTCCACCCACGCAGAATTCCCTACTAATGTGTGTTGGCAAAAGTCAGTATTGCCAACCGACTATTGATCGAGAAAAAATTTAACAGACCGTGGTAGGGAAAAGCGATACATAACGACAGATTATCGGCGAGGAATGCTAAAATATGTACCAACAAATAGTCGGATGCGATGGGCACTACAAGACCCAAATGATTGATTTCATGCCTATGGTGGACTGCA
>JAHIAM010008619.1:0-10084 GCA_021605205.1 Aegilops longissima
GCCAGGGCTGCCCCCTCCTCCTGGAATACATCATTGAAGGACTCGGTGGCGCTTTTCTTATAGAGCTCTCCGTCGTGAACCTTTAGGCCTTGAGCAGCGGACAATCTGGCGGAGCCTCATCTGTGTAACACCGGATGTAACTTTCCATATTTGTAACTCCAACTCTTGCCATTTTCGGCATTGTGATATGATATTCCCTCCGTGGTTGGGTTTTCTTCTTTTGCATTTTGTCCATGTCATGCATTTCATATCATGTCATCATGTGCATCGCATTTGCATACGTGTTAGTCTCATGATTCGAGCATTTTTCCGTTGTCCGTTTTGCAATCTGGCACTCCTATGTTCCCCGGCGTCCCCTTTTACGTTTTTCCATGGCGGGTACTAAACTTTCTCGGAATGGACCGAGGTTTGTCAAGTGGCCTTGGTATACCACGGTAGACCACGGTCAATTCGGGTCATTTGGAGCTCGTTTGGTACTCAAGCGGTTAACGCACTCTCAAAAGGCCTCTTTTAAGTTGCAGCCCAACACCCTTTCAAAATAGTCCAATAACCCATCTAAGTCACTTCCATGCTCTCGTCGTTCGATCACGATCGTGTGGTAAAACTACACCTCATTTGGACTCTCCTAGCTTCCTCTATGCCTATATATACCCCCCCATTCCAAATCACGGTACAAACCCTAGCCTTCCCCTACCTCGCGCCCCGGACACGTCGGTCCGGCGGACTAAATCGCGCCTTGTAATCGGGCAGCGCCACGTGTCGCCGCCCCATGCGCCTGCCCTTGGCCAGCCGAGAGCCGGATCGGGCCCAGCCCATCTCCTCCCTCCAGCGCCTCGGCACTGCCACGGCCCTCGCCGCGCCCGTGCCGGCTCTGCATAGCTTGAGTCAATCGAGCTCTACTTTTGCTATAAAATGTTTCTGGCAGATTGTTTACATGTTATTCAATTTTGCCAAGGTTGTTGTAGTTGATCCGTGTATGCTATGATGTTGTTCTTGCCATGTATGTCTTCTATGCCATGTATTCTTGATGTAGGTATGCTTAGTTTATCATATAATACTCTGTAGTGAGTGCTTTGAGCTCTTAAACATGCCTACTTGTTATCTGTTTTGACATGCCATGTTGCTGAATCATTATGAAACTTGCGATATTGACATGGGTGTTACTATATTTTCTGATCCTTCTTGGCTTATGGTCGATAAGGGACTTTTGTTCTATGCTTTCAGTAGATTCATTCCATGCCTTGTTATGCTATTATAAGTTCCTGTAGCATGTTGTTTTCTTGCTCTGAACATTGCTACGATCTTTGTTTATGCCATGCCTGCGTGATATATTTTTGCACTTTTGCCATGCTTGTTTGGACTGTTGTGGTGTGATTTAGCGTAGCTCGAGTGCTCATCTTTTATCAAGCATCTTGAGTAGATCACTGCCATATGCTTTGTTGAGTGCGTTTGGGTGCGATGGCGTATTTTCTTGTTGCTTGCTATGTGGCATCATCTTTGTTAATAGCAGATTTGTGCAATTCTTGTTTTGCTTGTCATTTGCAAACCGTGCATCCGATTCGGTGATCTTTATATCGATTTCAACGAAATCATCTCATCTTTCAGCGGCATACTTGGTTTGCCAAGTTGATGCCTGGTTCATCATTTTCCTTCGGAAGGCGCATCGCATTGCATATCACATCTCGCATATCATGCCATATGTTGCATCATGTTGCTTGTGCATTGCACCGTGATTTATTATGGTTCCTTTGTTTGTGTTCTTGCTTTGGGTAGAGCCGGGAGGCGAGTTCGTGAGCGAGGAACCTGTTGAAAACGCTTACGAGGATCAAGCTTTAACAACTCGAGAACATTGCGAGGCAAGATGACCATACCCTCGAAATCACTTCTATCTTTGCTATGCTAGATGCTCGCTCTTTTGCTATGCCTATGCTGCGATGCCTATCACTTGCTTATCATGCCACCCATATTGCCATGTCAGCCTCTAACCATCCTTTCCTAGCAAACCGTTGTTTGGCTATGTTACCGCTTTGCTCAGCCCCTCTTATAGCGTTGCTAGTTGCAGGTGAAGTTGAAGTTTGTTCCTTGTTGGAACATGGAGATGTTGTTCCTTGTTGGAACATGTTTACTTGTTGGGATA
The DNA here is from genome assembly GCA_021605205.1 of Aegilops longissima. Taxonomy (NCBI): domain Eukaryota; kingdom Viridiplantae; phylum Streptophyta; class Magnoliopsida; order Poales; family Poaceae; genus Aegilops; species Aegilops longissima. The sequence goes on from JAHIAM010008619.1 coordinate 2,138, forward strand.
TCACAATATATCTGCTATAATTAATGCATCTATATACTTGGTAAAGGGTGGAAGGCTCGGCCTTATGCACGTGTTTTGTTCCTCTTGCCACCTAGTTTCCGTCATACGGTGTTATGTTCCTTGATTTGCGTTCCTTACGGTTGGGTGATTTATGGGACCCCCTTGACTTCGCTTTGAATAAGACTCCTCCGGCAAGGCCCAACTTTGGTTTACCATTTGCCACCTAAGCCTTTTTCCCCGGGTTTCCGAGCAGGGTCATCTTTTAACCCCGGGCGAGTGCTCCTTGACGTTGGTCCAAACTAAACACCGTCTTGGGACCATTCCTTGGCAACTTGGATTACGTGGTTCTGTCGCCCTTATCTGGTGTGCCACAGAGATATGTGCAGCTCCTATCGGGTTTGTCGGCACATTGGTGCTTTCTGGTCTTGTTTTATTGCCGTAAAATGTCTTGTAGTCGGGATTCGAGATTGATCGGGTCTTTCGGTTAGAAGAATATCCTTCGTTGAGTGAGAGCTTATAATGGGCTAAGTTAGGACACCCGGCGGGTATTATCTTTGAAAGCCGTGCCCGGTTATGAGGCATATAGAATTTGTTAATGTCGGTTGTAGAAAACCGAAGTTGACCTTAATTAAAATACACATCAACGTGTGTAACCGTGATGGTCTCTTCTCGGGGTCCGGAAGTGAACGATGTTGGAGTTATGTCGGCGTAAGTAGTTTAGGATCACTTCTTGATGCTACTAGCTTCACGTGCTTGCTTCTCTTCTCGCTCTCTTTTGCGAATGTAGCCACCATATATGCTAGTAAACTTGCGGCTCCACCTCAAAACTCAGTCCTTCCTATAAGCTTAAATAGTCTTGATCTCGGGTGTGAGATTGCTGAGTCCCGTGACTCAGATTCTACCAAAATTCGGTGTGCGATGCCGGTGCAGGTGGCTGCTGAGCTCAAGTGGGAGTTCGACAAGGCGTGGTGGTTACTATGTGTCTTTTCCGATGATCGATAGTGGAGCCAGTTGGGACGATCGGGGATCTGTGTAGCATTTGGGGTATCTTCTTTTATTTTGGTTCCGTAGTGGGACCTTGAGTGTAATCTGAATGATGGATGTTTATTTATGTATTGTGTGAAGTGGGTAAGCCAACTATGTATCTCTTTCCCTTATGTATTACATGGGTTGTGTGAAGATTACCTCACTTGCGACATTGCTTTCAATGCGGTTATGCCTCTAAGTCATGCTTCGACCGTGGGAGATATAGCCTGCTCGAGGCGTTACAAGTTGTAGTCAGCCTTCCCGACTTAGGAGCCCCCTACTTGATTGTTTCTTTGGCGTTGTTGAGTCTAGAGCGGAAAATGTTTTGAGTCTTAGGATTATATATATCGGAGTAGGATTCTTTTTACTCCCAGTCCCTTATAGCTCTGTGAGGTCTCGGCGTAAAGTTTTGACTCTCTCTCTAAAATTTCACTAAAAATATTTTTAGGATCCAGCGTGTTGAGGAGCGTAGTAATTTCAAAAATTTTCCTACGATCACGCAAGACCATGGTGATGGCATAGCAGCGAGGGAGAGTGTCGTCACGTACCCTGTGACCGAAAGCGAGGCGTTATATCAGCGGTTGATGTGAGTAGATCGTCTTCACGATCCGACCGATCCAAGCACCGTTACTCCGGCACCTCCGAGTTCTTGGCACGTTCAGCTCGATGGCGATCCCGGGCTCCGATCCAGCAAAGCGTCGGGGAGGAGTTCCGTCGACCTGACGTGGTGGCGATCTTGATGTTCTACGTCGCGAGGCCGCCTAACACGCTACAATATGACGAGGTGGAATATGGTGGAGGGGCACCGCCTGCAGCTAAGGAGCGATCCGTAGATCAACTTGTGTGTTCTAGGGTGCCCCTGCCCCGTATATAAAGGAGCAGGGGAGGCGGCCAGCCCTTGGGGCGCACCAAGGGAGGGAGTCCTCCTCCTAGTAGAGTGGACTCCCTTTCCTAAGTCCTACTAGGAAGAGGAAGGGAAAGGAAGAGAGGGAGGGAGAGAAGGGGCTGCCCCCCTCTAGTCAGTCGGACTCCCCATGGAGGCGCACCACCTCTGGTGCAGCCCTCTCTCTCCCTCTTGGCCCAATAAGGCCCATAACTTCCCGGGGTTCGGTAACCCTCGGCACTCCGTTTCTCCGAAACTTCGGAACCTTTCGGTGTCGAATATAACCATCCAATATATCAATCTTTATGTCTCGACCATTTGAGACTCCTCGTCATGTCCGTGATCACATCCGGGACTCCGAACTCCTTGGTACATCAAAATACATAAACTCATAATAGCCGTCATTGAAACTTTAAGCGTGCGGACCCTACGGTTCGAGAACTATGTAGACATGACCTAGAACTATTCTCGGTCAATAACCAATAAGCGGAACCTGGATGCTCATATTGGTTCCTACATGTTCTCTGAAGATCTTTATCGGTCGAACCGCATAACAACATCGTTGTTCCTTTGTCATCGGTATGTTACTTTCCGAGATTGATCGTCGGTATCAATACCTAGTTTAATCTCGTTCGGAAAGTCTCTTTACTCGTTCGTAATACATCATCTCACAACTAACTCTTTAGTTGTAATGCTTACAAAGCTTATGTGATGTGTATTACAGAAGGCCTAGAGATACCTCTCCAGACAATCGGAGTGACAAAACCTAATCTCAAATCGCCAACCCAACAAGTACCTTTGGAGACACTGTAGTACTCCTTTATAATCACCCGATTCGTTGTGACGTTTGGTAGTACCAAAGTGTTCCTCCGGTAAGCAGGAGTTGCATAATCTCATAGTTACAGGAACATGTATGGGTCATGAAAAGCATTAACATACTAAGCGATCAAGTGTTAAGCTAACGGAATGGGTCATGTCAATCAGATCATTCAACTAATGATGTGACCTTGTTAATCAAATAACAACTCCTTGTTCATGGTTAGGAAACATAACCATCTTTGATTAACAAGCTAGTCAAATAGAGGCATACTAGTGACATCTTGTTTGTCTATATATTCACACATGTATTATGTTTCCGGTTAATACAATTCTAGCATGAATAATAAACATTTATCATGATATAAGAAATAAATAACAACTTTATTATTGCCTCTAGGGCATATTTCCTTGAGTCTCCCACTTGCACTAGAGTCAATAATCTAGATCACATCACCATGTGATTAACATCGATAGTTCACATCATCATGTGATTAACACCCATAATTCACATCGCCATGTGACCAAGACCCAAAGGTTTACTAGATTCAGTAATCTAGTTCACATCGCTATATGATTAACACCCAAAAGTACTAAGGTGTGATCATGTTTTGCTTTTGAGAGAATCTTAGTCAGCAGTGCACATTCAGATCCGTATGTATTTTGCAAATCTCTATGTTAGCAATGCTCTGCAGGCTACTATAGCTAATTGCTCCCACTTTCAATATGTATCTAGGTGAGACTTAGAGTCTTCTAGATCGTGCCAAAACTTGATCGGCGTAACCCTTTCGACGAACTTTTATCCGTCCATAATCGAAAACATATCCTTATTCTACTAAGGATAATTTGACCACTGTCCATTGATCTACTCCTAGATCACTATTGCACTCCTTGCCAAGTTTAGTGGTAGGGTATGCAATAGATCGTACCTGACATGACATACTTTATAGAACCTATGGCTGATGCATGAGGGAATGACTTTCATTCTCTTTCTATCTTCGTCGTGGTGGGTTTTGAGTCTTACTCAATCTCACACCTTGTAACACAGGCAAGAACTCTTTCTTTGATGTTCCATTTGAACTACTTCAAAATCTTGTCAAGGTATGTATTCATTGAAAAACTTATCTAGCGTCTTGATCTATCTCTATAGATCTTGATGCTCAATATATAAGCACTTCACGAGGTCTTTCTTTGAAAAACTCCTTTGAAACACTCCTTTATGCTTTGCGAATAATTCTACATTATTTCCGATCTACAATATGTCATTCACATATACTTATCAGAAATCTGTAGTGCTCCCTCACTTTCTTGTAAATCTGAGGCTTCCTTTGCAAGTCTGTATAAAACTATATCTTTGATCACACTATCAAGCGTTTATTCCAACTCGAGATGCTTGCCCAGTCCATAGATGGATCTGGAGCTTGCCATTTGTTAGCTCCTTTAGGATTGACAAAACCTTCGGTTGCATCATATACAACTCTTCTTTAATAAATCCATTAAAGAATTATTTTGACATCCATTTGATTTAAAAAGTGGCGATTCTAACATGATTGGGCGACTAAGCATATTCTGTTGAGTAAATTTCATTTAGTCAACACCTTGAACTTGTAAAACCTTTTCGACAATCGAGCTTTATAGATAGTAATACTACTATGGCATCTTCTTCCTCTTGAAGATCCATTTATATAATATGGCTTGCCGATCATGAACCTCCATCAAAGTCCACACTTTGTTCTCATATGGATCCCATCTCAGTTTCATGGTCTCAAACCATTTCGGAATCCTTTCATAATTCCTCATAGTTATTAGGTTCATCATGGTCTAGTAACATGACTTCCGAACATGATTCCGTACCACTCAGTGCGGATCTTACTCTGGAAGACCTCGAGGTTTGGTACAAGATCTGAAGTTTCATGATCATCATCATTAACTTCCTTACTAATTGGTGTAGGAATCACGGAACTGATTTGTGATAAACTACTTTCCAATAAGGGAAGGTACAATTACCTCATCAAGTTCTACTTTCCTCCCCTCCTTCTTGAGGAAAACTTCTTCTCTAGAAAGGATCCATCTTAACAAATATCTTGCGGATCGTGATAGAAGGTGTACCCAATAGTTACCTTTTATTCTTGAAGGCATTTCTCGATTTGGGTTCGGCTTATCGGTTAAAACTTTTTCATAAGCATCACAACTCCAAACTTTAAAAACGGACTTAGGTTTTTGCTAAACCATAGTTCATCGGTGTCATCTCAGCGTTTAGATGGTGCCTATTAAGCGTGAATGGGTTCCAATGCCCCCAAAAGCGATAGTGGTAAATGGTAAGTACACAAGATCAATATCCAATAAAGGATTTGATTCGGACACACCATTATCTTTGGTGTTCGGTGGCGTAGTATGAAACTATTTCAATTGTTTTAAAGGCCAAACGTAACTCAAATATTTTTCCTCTGCGATCATATCGTAGAAACTTTTATTTTCTTTTCGATGATTCTTCCTTCACTCTGAAATTCTTTGAACTTTTCAAATGTTTGGACTTTTTTCATCAAGTAGATATACCCATATCTGCTCAAATCATCTGTGAAGGTCGAAAATACGATACTTCCGTGACTTTCCTCATGGACCCATACATCGTATTATTATTTCCAATAAGTCATTTCTCGCTCCATTGTTGGAGAAGCGGTCTTTATCATCTTGCCCAAAGGCATGGTTATTAACATCAAGTGATTCATAATCAAGTGATTCCAAAATCCATCGCATGGAGTTTCTTCATCTTTCAATATGACCTAAGCGGTGCCACAAATAAGTTGCACTATCATTATTAACTTTGCATCTTTTGGCATCAATATTATGAATATGTGTATCACTCGATCGAGATCCAACAACCATTTTCATTGGGTGTGTAAATATAAGGTTTTATTCATTGCGAACAACAATTTATTCTCTTACTTAAATGAATAACTATTGCAATAAACATGATCAAATCAATTATGCTCAGCTAAGCCCAAAATAAATTTATTTGGTTTAACACTAATCCAAAGTATAGGGTGTGTGATGATCATATCAATCTTGGAACTACTTCAACACTCATCGTTACTTCCTTCAACTAGTTTTTTCATTACGCAACTCCGTTTCAAGTTACTACTCTTACAAGAACGTTATCAAATACCGGGTTCTCGAACACTAGTAAAATACACATCAATAATCTTATATCAAATATACCTTTGTTCACTTTGCCATCCTTCTTATCAAATACTTGGGGGTTCCGCCTGTGACCTTCCATTTAAAAGCACTTAGTCTGGGTTAGGTCCGGACTTGGGCTTCTTCACTCGGCAACAACCTTGCGTTTTCTTGAAGTTCCCTTCTTCCTTTGCCCTTTTCTTGAGACTAGTGGTCGTCAACCATCAACTTGATGTTTTCTTGATTTCTACCTTGCCGATTTTAGCATGCGAAGAGCTTAATTTTCGTCATCCCTTATATTATAGTTCATCACATTCTTAACTTTAGTGATGGTGACTGAAAATTCTCAATCACTATCTTATAAGATTAACTCCCGATTCAAGCGATTGAATACTCGGACAATCACACATGCTCACTAGTTGGCGATTCTCCTCCATCTTTTAGCTATAGAACTTGTTGGAGACTTCATATCTCTCAACTGGGTATTTGCTTGAAATATTAACTTCAATTCCTGGAACATCTCATATGGTCCATGGCGTTCAAACGTCTTTGAAGTCCCGATTCTAAGCCGTTAAGCATGGTGCACTAAACTATCAAGTAGTCATCATATTGGCTAAAAGCGTTCATAATGCATCCTCCTGCAATGCCACCTAGCGGTGCATTAAGGACATAATTCTTCCGCGGCAATGAGGATAAACCCAGATCCCGGATAATCCCATCATTCTACTAACATCTTTCAATACAATTTTCTCTAGAAAAACATAGGGGAAGCAACAACGAGCTATTGATCTACAACATAATTTGCAAAATACTACGGGACTAAGTTCATGATAAATTTAAGTTCAATTAATCATATTACTAAGAACTCCCACTTAGAGACATCTCTCTAGTTATCTAAGTGATCCGGTCAAATCAACTAAACCATAACCGATCATCCGTGAAATGGAGTAGTTTTCAATGGTGAACATCTTATGTTATCTACCTATATGATTCACGTTCGACCTTCGGTCTCCGTGTTCGAGGCCATATCTTTATGGCTCGTCAAGTAAACAGTATTCGTGTCAAAACTGGCTTGCACCGTTGTAGATGAATGAAGGCTTATCACCCGATCATCCGTGGTGTCGGCACCGAACTTTAGCGGTGCATACTCGGGAGAACACTACTTGATAATTTTAATGAGAGATCATCTTATAATGCTACCGTCAATCAAAGCAAGATAAGATGCATAAAGGATAAACATCACATGCAATCAATATAAGTGATATGAATTCCATCATCTTGTGCTTTGATCTCCATCTCAAACATCATGATCACCATCGTCCGGCGCACCTTGATCTCCATCGTAGCTCGTTTTCTGCCCTATTGCTTCTCGACTATCGCTCGCTTAGTGATAAAGTAAAGCAATTACATTTGCATTTCATACAATAAGCGACAACCATATGGCTCGCGGTTCGATAACTTCGGTTACAAAACATGATCATCTCATACAATAAAATATAGCATCACGTCTTGACCATATCACATCACAACATGCCCGCAAAAACAAGTTGGCGTCCTCTCTTTGTTGTTGAATTTTCGTGGCTGCTCGGGTGACAAGAACCGTTCTTACCTCCATCAAAACCACAGCGATCTTGTCAAATAGACTCCGTTTAACCTTCTCAAGGACGGGCGTTGCCCCGTTCAACTAAAGTGAGAGGCGACACCGCCGGTCACCTTTAAAGCGAGTGCTCCGGGGTGAAACCGTCTGCGTAAGGGCGTAATTCGTCCGGGCGCTTCATCTCCAATGCTGAACAAAGTATGACATCTGGTGGGTATGCTTTTCGCCCACAACTCATTGTGTTCTACTCGGCATATGACATCAGCAAAAAAGGCTCGGATGCCCTGTTGGGGGCGGTAATTTCAAAAATTTTCCTCGATCCGAAGACCATGGTGATGGCATACAGCGAGAGGAAATGTCGTCCCCGTCCTTGAAGCGGGCGTTATATCCGGTTGATGTGTCGTCGTCTTCATCCACCGATCCAAGCACCGTTACTCGGCACCTCCGA
>JAHIAM010008620.1:0-10527 GCA_021605205.1 Aegilops longissima
TCTTTAATTTAAGATGGGGCGAATGATATTGGAACCTCGACGACATCATGGCAAAGGATATCATTCCGCTATCTGAGATGAATTCAAAGCGCATTATGCATCTTTGCTCCGAAGCTTATTGGGACGAATCTCGGCGTCTTGAAAGGTCCGGAATCCCTTTTAGGACTTTTTCGGTTTGAAAGAATCATCATCACATCATGTCTCATGGCAAAATTTAGGTAACCGAATGTTCCTCATCTAAATTTAGTATTTGTGAATCGATGATGATGGATCGATGATATTTGAACCTAGCTATACCAAACTTGTTTGCATTGCCACCAAACAACAACATGCCTTGGAAAAGGTTCAAAACATGTTAGGTAAGAGTGATGATATGTTGGTGAAGAAATGGATCGCACTAAAGCCCTAATGAAAATCTTGAGACTTGATCTAGGTTTGACAACCTTCAAGGTCATCATAACACTCTCTATCTAATCATGAAAACTTTCTTATGAATTTCTTCAAAAAAGCAAGACCTTGAGAAGCTAAGAGTGAGTTATGAAGATCTTGAGAAGGGCCGATTCATTACTTGCTCAACAAATCAGCACTTCTCGGAAGAATTTGTTCCTCCATGCTTAAAGTGCATTGAGCGTGAATCGCTAATTCTTCACTGAATGTTCAAATGCTTCAATTACAAATTCTTCACTTTCCTCTGCTATCACTAATTCCTCATCGAGGACATTGCTAGTATCCTTGACGATGCAGATGAAGGAATTGTATATGGGCATGTAAAAAGCCTCAAAGGGCATCGGACTCTTTGTGATGTGCTTAAAAGAGATCCTCAACGGAACCCTAGGAAAGAGGGTATTGCCTTTGAGAGGAAACTCAATCTTGATGGAACATATTGGAAGCTTTGGCGGTATCCCAAAACCTCATGGGTTCTGCAAAGGGACCTGATTGATCCATCTAACTTATCTGGCTTTACATGCGAATCTCCTCATTCTTCGATGAGTCATTTGACTCAACTATAAACTGTTCAAAAATCAGAATGGTGAAGTATTTGCTAGATATGTTGGCACTAACTGCGAGGAGCGGTTCCCCTATGAAGAAAATCTGGGTTCCCAAGATGTGCCTTGAAAGTCTTGGTGAATGTCCTCATGACACCACACTGAAGAATAGGAACCCAGATCAAATTCTTCATATGGACCAAATTCTTCATATGGATCCAAGTCCTCATCGGACCAAATTCCTCCGTGGATCAAATTCCTCAAAAGGATCAAAGTCCTCATATGATTATCATCGTGCTAACAACTCTTTTAGGAGGTAGAGCTAAGGGCTATGAATATGTGCATTATTCTTCAAACCAATATGTTCATAAGTCCTCGAAGAATTTCTCCTTATTCATAGCTTACCTAACCCCTCTTATGTGAAAGCAAATGGTTTGGCTTCTATGCCACCATTCTCAATGGTGCTTTCATGAGTGATGAACTCTTTGCCACCCCTTGGATGTGGGTGGTGAAGAAAAGAACTAATCTCTTTGAGGGTCGGTCTCGGGCGTGCTTAACGTCTGAAGAATTTCTTTGAGGACCACAAAAATGCCGAAAGGGCCTGGCTAATCATGATGAAATGAACTTTCATTTCACCGTCCTCATCTCTTATCATTATCTTGGTGATGAAATTCATCGATGAACTTGATATCATATTCTTCAGCGATGAAGTATATGAGATCGTAAGTTTACTAATTCATCTGCGGGATGATCAACCAAAACCAGAGTGGGTTCTCGATAGTGGATGTACAAATCACATATTGGTGACAAGAATCTATTGATGGATGCTCCCTTATCACCGTCACATCTGAAGCATATCATCTTCTTGACAAAGGCAAAAGTCAGGTATTGGGTCTTGGTAAGGTTGCGATCTCTAAGGACATACACATGGACAAAGTCATGCTTGTTGAGTCCTTAGGATACAACCTCATGTCGATCTCAATGCTTTGTGATCTTGATATGGTTGTTATCTTTGGAAATATCGTTGTGTTGTGATTATGGAAGTGACAATTCCAAAGTCTTGAAGGCTTTAGGGAGGAGACTTGTATATTGTTGATTTCTCTGGGACCACAACCAGCCGTGTGTCTACTTGCAAAAGCTTGAAGGCTGGCTATGGCATCGGGACTTGGTCATGCGGGCATGAGGAATTTCCGCTTGCGAAGAAGAAGCATGTCATTGGCATTGAGAATGTCAAATTCCTCAAGGATCACTTATGCGGAGCTGTGAAGCTGGAAAAATGACCAAGGCCAAGCATCCGGAAGACTATCATGACCACTACTCGTCCCTTGAATTGCTTATGGACCTCTTTGGTCCCAATCATTACTCATTTTCGTTAATGATGCATCTCTATATGGCTTTGTTATTGTTGATGATTACTCTCGTTAACATGGGTACACATTGTTACTTACAAAAATCAAGTGGGAAGTCTTCAAGCGATTTTCCTCGAGCTTCAACTAACTTTGGTGTGAAGATCAAGCACATCGGGAGTGACAATGGGCTGGTTCAAAATTCCGGTCTTGATGCCTATCTTGATGAACTTGGTATTACTCATGAGTTATCTGCTCCTATACTCCTCGGCAAAATGGGCGTCGTGGGCGCAAGAACAGAACTCTTGTTGAGATGGCTGCACTATGCTTGATGAATACAAAAGCCTAGTCGTTTTGGATTGATGCAATTGATCTGGTACATCATCAACAGTATATCTTCACAAATTCTTCGAAGCGCCTATGAACTCCTCGACAAAAAAATTAAGTTATTTCAAAGTCTTGATTGCTAAATGCTGGATTAGAGATCCTCATCACAATTCTAAATTTGCAAAGCACATGAAGGTTTATGCTTGGTTACGGAAAGGACTGCACACCTCTGAGTCTTCAACATCGCTCTTCACAAGATTGTTGACCTGTAGATGTGATTCGATGAAACTAATGGCTGCAAAGGCACCTACCTTGTAGATGAACCTTTTGAGGATTCTATCAAGTTCAAAGGCAAGCGAGGATGTCATTCCTCTTGAAGAACTCTGAAGAATTCATTCTGTCTGCTGAAGAATGTCGGTGATGCACTGAAGATAATCTTTGAAGACAATGGTCTGAGAAAATGATCAAATTCCTCGGCGACAACCAGCTCATCCTCGCGTTGCAAAAGAAGTGCAAGTGGAAAGATCATCGATGACATTGAAGCGCGGTCCTCTCACATGCTCAAAAGCTTCACATTTATCTAACTTTTGTGGGCACTATGCTTTTGTCTCTATCAGAGCCCACTAAGGTAGATGAAGCATTTACGGGCAGAGTGGATTCAGGCTATGCAAGAAGAATTACATCAGTTCGAGCTCAACAATGTGAGGCTGGTCAAGCGTCGAGATCCTGCAAGCATAATATCATTGGCACAAAGTGGATCTACCGCAACAAGCAAGATGAAAATGGTCTTGTGGTGAGGAATAAAACGACTGGTAGCTCAAGGCTACACGGTTGAAGGAATTGATTCGATGAAACTTTTGCACCTTTGCTAGACTTGAGGCTATTAGCATATTGCCTTATGCTAATCATCATGATATTATCTTATATCAAATGGATGTGAAAAGTGCATTCCTCAATGGTAAGCTTGAGGAAGAAGTATATGTTGCTCAACCCCAGGTTTTGAAGATCCAAATAATCTTGACAAAGTCTTGAGACTTAATAAGGCCCTCTATGGCCTCAAGCAAGCCCCTCGTGGTATGATACATTGAAGGAATTCTTCGTGAAGAATGGCTTCACACCAGTTCACTCGACCCTACTCTCTTTACTAAATCTTATGATGGTGAACTGTTTGTGTGCCAAATATATGTTGATGATATTATCTTTGGCTGTCTTGACCAACGTTATAGTGATGAATTTGCCTATATGATGAGTGAAGAATATCAAATGTCTATGATGGGAGAGTTGAAATTCTTCTTAGGTCTTCAAATTAAATCAACAACACAATGGCATATTCATATCTCGGAGAAATACCTCAAAGATGTCTGAAGAAATTCGGCATGCAAGATTGCAAAGCGTCAAAATTCCTATGCCCACAAATGGCCATCTATGCAGATGAAAATGGTATTGACTTGATCACAAGGTATACGCTCCATGATTGGTTCTTTATTGTACTTATGTGCATCTAGGCGGATATAATGCTTAGTGTTTGCATGTGTGACCGATTTCAAGCTACGAAGGAATCACACCATAAGGCTGTGAAGCATATTCTTGATATCTAGCTCACACACAACACTAGGATTATGGTACCCCAAAGGGCTCTACTTTTGATCTCATTGGATATTACGACTCGACTATCTTTGGTGATCGTGTGGACCGCAAGTCAACCGCACTTGTCATTTCCTCGGACGATCTTTGGTGTTGGTCCTCGAAAAAGCAGACTGCGTATCCTTATCTCTGCGGAAGCTGAATACATTCTTGGCTCGTGTGCTCAATTCTTGTGGATGAAGCAAACTCTCAAGGACTACGGCATCAACGTGAAGAATGTGCCTCTCTCTTGTGACAATGAGTGCCATCAAGATTGCTCACAACCGTTCGCACTCGAAGACAAACACATTCAAATTCGTCATCATTTTCTTCGTGATCATGTGTTGAAGGCGACATCTCCATCGAGCATGTGAAGGGAACAGCTAGGCGATATCTTCACTAAGCCCTTGGATGAGAAGAGATTTAGCAAGTTGCGGTGTGAGCTAAATATCTTAGAATCTTGAATGTTCTTTGAAAAGGACACATCCTAACACTTATGCAAAATTGATGACTTAGATGTCAACACATGAAGAAGCGTTTTCTTCAATCAATGAAGAATAACACTCTAAGTGTGAAGAAATTAATGAAGAATTTGATTCTCAGAACCCTAGACAATTATGCAGCGATTATGAAATCATCATTCTTATCTGTGGGTCACGCCACCACCAAAGTTGAAAATCTTCAATTTGAGTTTTCCTAGTTTTGAAATTCTTGAGTTTTCAAATTCTTCAACTTTGCAAAATCTTCCTTTTTTCCGTCGTTTTTCTTCATTGGGTATATATATGGGTTTATGTCCTCTACAACATTCACTTATGGCTATTTCTTCAAGCTGTTTTTACGCTAAGTGAATGTGATGGACCCTTCCCCTCTATGCTATACTCAACCCAATCTATTCACAAATTCTTCATATGCGTTCTATTTGAAACTCGTTCAAAATCTTCTTTGTGTCCTTGTCGATGAAGAAATTGCGAGCGGAACTTTAAAACTGATCTTATCCAAATTTTGGTTTTGCCGCTCAAACCGTTCCGCATCCCATGATGCATTATTTTACTCACCCACGATCGTACCATCTTCCACTACCGGTATGTGGGTGACACATGTCGTGAAAGGAGAATGGTGGGAGCACGTTAGTCCCTAAATCTTGGGGAAAGTTTTTCCTTTGCCTCTATAAATCCCCTCTCTCCATCCTCACTTCTTTTACTCCCTTCGACCTCTCTCTCCCGTTCAGCTCCTCAAACCCTAAGCGCCCGCTACTCCATCCCCGGTGAGGAAGAGCTTTGGCCTCGACCTCTTCGTTGACGTACTTTCGGTGCGGAAATCCTCACTCCGCCGCCCCGGTAGCTGTCTTCCTCCGAAGTTAGGGCGGGAAGATCTAACGACGAACTTCCCATCCGTTCTTCTCGGTTAAACGTGTTTCTTCATTTAGGGTAAATAAAAGTTACTTTTACTACCCTCGTTTTCAAATCTTACCTACAAAATCTTTAAAAGGTGTTTATTCTTCAAATCTTCACACAACACCTCACAATTATATGCTCTTGAACTGTTTTTCTAAGCAATCATTTTCTTCAAGATTCCTCAATTGTGTGGATCCTCGATCTGTACAACTTGGAACCTAAGACAAAAACGCTTAGGAAAATTCTTCAAACTCATCGGTCAAAATCCTCAAAACTTGTTCTTTTGAAAAACCTTGAGAAGCCATATGACCTCTCCAAATTCCTGCAAACTATACTCTTTCCACGGTACTCATGTCCATTCTTTGAATCACTAGGTTCCATCAACTTAACTCATTTGCAGCGTTCCTCGAAGAAAAAGTTGCATACTTCTTGGAAACTCAATTGTTCAAATTCCTCAATGAAGAATATGGCGGGGAATTAGAAGCCCGAGAAAGGAGGAAAAAAAACCGAGGTTATGACCGGTTTGAAATCCTTGAGGAAATTTATTGACTATTACCTTTGATGAAGCAAATTTGGAAAACAAAAATCAGCGCAAAGGTCGCATTGGAAGATTGAGCGGAGATGGGCAAGGGAATGGAGGAATCTGAATTGACTCCAAAGTACATGAAGAAATTGCTCTCAATCCTCCATGCCCAAAGCTCCATTGGCACGGCCAAGTGGCTGACCCAGCATCAAGCGTGGTGAGGACTTTTGAAGAATGGGCTAAGCGCCAAGCTAAATTGGCAAGACAAGCCAAGGAGGCGGTGAAGAAATTCAATGAGGATTACGCCCCACTCTTTACGCTCTGAGGCCTCGGTCGCCAGGAAATTCCATCAAAGCCTTGCTCATAAGCCAAGTGCTTCACCATCCAGCGCCCTCAAAGGCCAATTCCTCCACTCTAAATCACCAAAGTCCTCAACAACTCCTTCAAAGTCCTCGGTTCTGTGCATCGGCTACATGTCAAAGGACTGCTTTGGTTTCCGATTGCCTTGGAGTTTGACCAAGTTCCTCGGCACCAATTTCATCATCGGCCCGACTTCTGGAAGACCAAAGCAACAGCTGGGCGAGGTCCTCGGCCAAGTCAAAGAAAAAGCAGGGTTGCATTCCATGTGCCTTGATGATGAAGCCGATGATGAACTTGCGGAAATCATCGAGAGATGCAAAAAAGGGCCGCTAGAGCCAAAGGCACATCTGCCCCTTTGTTGTTGGATCAGGAAAATCCTCGATTATATTGATCTCCGGCACAAGGATCCAAACACCCATCCTGATTTTCATCGACCCTGGACAAAGTCATATGTTGACCCATTTCATCGATGAAGAGAAATGGAAGTTTGAAAGGCAAGAGAGATCAAAACCAATCGGAAAGGAGAAGTTCCGAAGAAAACGTTGTCAAAATGACACGAGGAACTTCTCAAGGTCAAACGAAATTCAAGACCTCGGCAAAAACCCGATTCTTATTATGCTGATTGGCAAGGCCAAAATTAATCAATCGGGAAAGAAATTCACCAATGTTGCCCCCAACGCAACATGAAATTCCTCGGTTTGGGAAAGCCTCCATTTCGGGGCCGGGCTAAAAGGGCTTGCCCCCTTTTGAAAATGAAAAGGCGGGCGGCTGATTGGGAAAATTCCGGATTCCCGGGCTTTGGAAAATCCAATTTTCCAGCCTTTGAGAAAAAGGGAAAAAAATTGGAAAGCAAATCCAACCCTAGTTTGGGTTAATGCCACAAGGCCCCAAACAAAACCCAAGGGGGCAAGCTTCTTTCAGGGTTGGGGTGGGAAAGAAAATTCCAAAACGGGGGAAATTTAAGGGTCCCCTGTGTTTCCAAACCTCCCAATTCTTCCTTCCCCCTCCAGATTTGGGAAACCAAAGTTCTTGGAACCTGGAAGAAAATTCAAATTCTTGGCTGGAAGAAAATTAAGCCAACTAGGTCTTGAAAACAATTGTTCTTGGAATTCCTCCGGGCCTAAAACCTTTTGTTTTGGGAAAAGAAATTCCTGGGACTGAAAGAACCCTATTTCCGGATTTAAATTGATGCAACTCACCGACCCCTCTGCCCAAGCAAAAGAATCGTTCTCAAGCAAACAAAAGTTCAAGGTGATTTCTTTCACCGTATTCTTCACTAACTATAATCCATATGATTACGCTTTCGCATAAGGAAGAGGCGGTTTGGACTGCCAGAAGCCAATTTCTATTCCTCGGTGCTCTTCAACAAAGACAAAGTCTTGATCATGCTCATATTCCTCATGTGGACATGGAGTCTCCGGGAGCTTTGAGCAGGTCCTCGGTTGTTCTTCACGGCCGGGACTTTGAATTTCTGCGATATCTGGTGGAATGAAGAACTCATTCTTCAATTCTATGCAACGCCACATCACGGAGGGCGAAGCGTGAACTCATGGGTATTAGGCGGATGTAAAATACTCACTACAAGGCACCAACTTGAATTGCCCGTGCTCTACCACTCGGTCCTCCACTTGATGGTGCTCGTTGTATCTACAACGAACGAACTTTCAAATCACTATATGCAAGTCTTGATGAAGCCTTTGAAGCCAAAGGCGGGGCCCCAAGAACCAAATTCCTCGTCAAGGAATTGTTGGCCCGGATGTCTATCGGATTAACGAAGACAATGAGTCCTATCAAAGACGACTTGAATGATGAAGAAATCGTTGGCATCAGAAGAATATGCTTTTCAACATCATCCATGGCGTTCCGTTCAACTTCATGATTTCTTCATGAGGACTCACGGCAAACATTGCTATGTCACCATTTGGTTGAAGCCTTATCGCCTTGGATAATGAGATTCATCGGGACAAGGTCTTCACTCAATTACAAAGGTGATACTGAACCCTTGCAGCTTCTTCCCCGATTGAAGTCCTCAAGCGGACATTTACCTCGGTGATGACAAAGGGCAAAACCTCTTGTGATCGATGAAGGATTCGTCCATTGGATGGACAGTTTAAAGCATCCTACTCCCCATGATGACTCTCCACAACTCTGCCAAAATACCTCGGTCAAGCAAAGTCCTCAAGCTGCACCCGGGTGATGGTGATCGTGAGTTACTCCTCGGTCTTCATCGGAAGGTTGATCGCAATCATAAATGGGTCAAGCGTCGGTTTGGTTCAATTCTTCACAACATGACCTCAACACACAATGCGGTGAAGAAAAACCACCACCTCCATGAAACCTTCAGCGGGCTGTTCTTTCACATGTCTCTGTCGGAAGGGGCGACAATGGGACTCAAGGAAGAATTTGGTGTGCACCTCCCAGAAGAAATACAAGAAGGTCAAAGTTCCTTCCTTGGTGGCCAGCTCCTATTCTTCATCAGGACAAGTGAAAAATGAAGACTTGGGCGACACCCGGCAGGTCCTACTACAACAACCGGCCCCAACAGCCTTCCTTCTTCAACGAAATTCTTGAGGGCGTTAGTCCTCGGTTTGATCCTTTTGGTCATTCGATGACAAAGGGGAGAAATTTGAGTTAATCTTCAAGGGTCTATTTATTGCCCATATACAACAATTTTATTTGTTAAGTTACAACTCTCGTTCTTCAAAACTTTTATTGGATGAGTTGTAATCTTAAACCCGATGGTGCTTTGATACTTTTGATGCACTATGCCATTCTCTTGAGCTTCTTGAGCTCCAATACTCTTGATCTTATTTTATTTTTTATTAATGTTCCACTTGGAATTAATCAAGCACCATATTTCATCATGCATTTCAAATTCTTCATATTATTGTCAAATGTGTTATGAATTACAAGATATAGGGGAGATCTCCATGATTCAACTCTTCAAATGTGCATTGCCTCAAAAGCAAATTCCTCACTATGCACATCTTGGGAGTTCTTCTATATCTTGCAATCAAATTCCTCATTATCGGTATTTACACTTCATATGTTTATCCCGTTGAAAACTTAACCTATATTGTCATCAATCACCAAAAGGGGGGATTGTAAGTGCATCTAGTGCCCTTAGTGATTTTGGTGGATTGAAGACTTATAGGTTAAGGAACTATCTTTTGTGGTGTAACGGTCTATAAGTCTATGAGGGTTTGATATTTGGAGAAAATCGACCCTAAAAATGAAGTTCTTATTTGAAGACTTTGATATTAAAGACTTTAAAGACTTTGAAAGTGAAAAATTGGTGTGACCTTGAAGACTTGGTATTCATTTGAGGAACATGAGCGTGAAGACTTTTGTTTCGTAGTTTCATTTTCTCTTTCTTGAGTCATAAAACACCGTCTTGATTAAAGGGAATTAGAAATACTAAGGAAAAATTTCCATGTGATGCTCAACTCAAAATCCTACACCTAAATCCCTTGAGGTGAAGCCTTTGGAAATCTCATACATTCGATCAATTTCTTGATGTGGAGCGAAGTTCTTACGGTTTTGAAATTTATTCGGCCGAGAGTTAAAATTCCGGTCTTGGGTTGCCTAATGAGAACATGATATACGAGGAATTTGATATTCAAATTTCCGACCGTTCTTGCTTCTTGGCCGGCTGTCCCAAAATATCTTATCCACCTACGGTCATATCATTGAAGGGCATTTATGTCTTACATGTCGGGCTGCTCCCTAGGCTATAAATAGCCGCCCCTACAACCACTAGCTGGTTGGCTGCTCAAGAAGAACTTGACACTTGTCATTTGAGAGCAACCCATCCTCCGGGGACTTTGGCGAAAATCATCAAGTGAGGAAAAACCCAAAAAACCCTACAAACCCAAAGTGATTGAGCATCACTAAAAATTGATCCTGCGTGGATCCGGCGTTTATTACCTTTGAAAGTGCTTCTTCGGACGGTTAGGCGTCATGGTCTA
>JAHIAM010008621.1:0-19556 GCA_021605205.1 Aegilops longissima
GCATTGAGCTTGTAGACATGCCTACTTTTATCAGTTTTGACATGTCATGTTGGAATCTTTAAGGAAACTTTCAATATTGACATGGGTATTACTATATTTTCTGATCCTTTTGGCTTATGGTCAGTAAGGGACTTTTGTTCTATGCTTTGAGTAGATTCATGCCATGCCATGTTTTGCTATTTTAAGGTCCTGTAGCATGTAGTTTTGCTGCTCTGAACTTGCAACCTGATGCTGTTTTATGTCCAGCCTGATATTTTGGCACTTTTGCCTTTGTTTGAACCTGTTATGATGTGAACTAGCCGTAGCTCAGTGCTCATCTTTTGTAATCTTGTGTAGATTTGTTACTTTGTTGATACGTTTGGGTGCAGTAGCAATTAATTGTTGCTTTAAGTGGCATCATGCTGTTAATGGCAGATTTGTGCCATTCTTGTTTTGCTTGTCATTTGCAAACCGTGCATCCGATTCGGTGATCTTTATATCGATTTCAATAAATCATCTCATCTTTCAGTGGCGTACTTGGTTTGCCAAGTTGATGCCTAGTTCATCATTACCTTCGGGCCTTTTTCTATTGCATATCAATCCATATCATGCCATGTTTTGCATCATGTTGATTGTGCATGGCACCGTGATTTATTATGGTTCCTTTGTTTGTGTTTTGCTTTGGGTAGAGGGAGGCAAAGTGAGCAGGAACCTGTTAAGCCTGAGGTCAAGCTTTCGACAACTAGAACATTGCGGGAAATGACCATACCCTCAAATCACTTCTATCTTTGCTATGCTAGTTGCTCGCTCTTTTGCTATGCCTGTGCTGCGATGCCTACCACTTGCTATATCATCCACCCATGTTGCCATGTCAACCCTAACCATCCTTTCCTAGCAAACCGTTGTTTGGCTATGTTCGCTTTCTCGCCCTCTTATAAGCGTTGCTAGTTGCGGTGGTGAAGTTTGTTCCTTGTTGGAACATGGAGATGTTGTTCCTTGTTGGAACATGTTTACTTTTGGGGATATCACAATATATATCTGCTATAATTAATACATCTATATACTTGGTAAAGGGTGGAATGGCCTTATGCAAGTGTTTTTCCTCTTGCCACCTAGTTTCCGTCATCGGGTGTTATGTTCCTTGATTTGCGTTCCTTACGGTTGGGTGATTTATGGGACCCCTTGGGTTGCTTTGAATAAGACTTTAAAGGCCCAACTTTGGTTTTACCATTTGCCTTGCCTTTTCCGGGTTTCGGAAGGGTCATCTTTATTTAACCGGGCAGTTCTCCTTGGTCTTTGGTCCAACAGCGATGTCCCCGGGGCAATGGGGTTTATCCAACCCGGCGTGGCTCATCCGGTGTGCCACGAGCGAGATATGTGCAGCTCCTATCGGGTTTTCGGCACATTGGGGTTTTTGGTCTTGTTTTATTCTTTTGAAATGTCTTGTTGGGGATTCGAGATTGATCGGTCTTCGGTAGAAGGAATATCCTTGGGTGAGAGCTTATAATGGGCTAAGTTGGGACACCCTGCGGGGTAATATCTTTAAACCGTGCGTTATGGGCAGATGGGAATTTGTTAATGTCGGTTGTAGAAAACCGAAGTTGACCTCAAATAAAATACAATCAACGCGTGTTAACCGTGATGGTCTCTTCTGGTCAAAAGTGAACCGTGTTGGAGTTATGTCGGCGTAAGTAGAGGATCACTTCTTGATGCTACTAGCTTCGTCCGTGCTTTGCTTCTCTTCCGCTCTCTTTTGGAAATAGCCACCATATTGCTGGTAAACTGCCTCCACTTTACTACTTCCTTCCTATAAGCTTAAATAGTCTTGATCTCGGGTGTGAGTTTGGTCCCGTGACTCACGGATACTTCAAAACAGTTGGGTTCCGGATGCGGTGCGGTGACTCAGCAGGCTCAAGTGGGAGTTCGGGAAACGTTCTTGTGTCTTTCCTTGATCGTGTGGTGCAGTTGGGGCGATTGGGATATGAGGTTGGGTATCTTCTTTTATTTTGGTTCCGTAGTGGACCTTGAGTGTACTCTGAATGATGGATGTTTATTTATGTCTTGTGTGAAGTGGCGGTTGTAAAGCCAACTATGTATCTCTTTCCCTTATTTATTACATGGGTTGTGTGAAGATTACCTCACTTGCGACATTGCTTTCAATGCGGTTATGCCTCTAAGTGTCGTGCCTCGACCGTGGGAGATATAGCCGCATCGAAGCGTTACAAGTTCCTTTGAAGAAAAGAAGCTGCCCTGCTCAAATGTGAGGCTTCTAAGAAGAAATCGAGGATGCTTGATTCAGTCTTCTTCTTCCTCTCAAGTGGCAGCTAAGCGGAGAAGTTCTACCTTCCTCCTCCTCCGTTCAAATCGGCCTTATCGGCGAAGAACTTCAGGTGGCAGTGGATCTTCCCACCCACCAACCCAAGCTATCAGAACAAGTCTAATTCTCAAGCTCCAGGCCAAGTGCTCCTTACCACCGTCCGGCTCTCACGAAGTGACTTGCAGCAAATGTCGTGAAAAGGTCACTATCGAACAAGTGCTTCAACCAAAGAGCCTTCGCCTCCTCCTCCTGTGAAAATCTTCCAGCAATGCGGTGGTCAAGCATAATCCCAAGTGCTGCAAAAGGTCAACATGATGAATGCAGCTCAAGCGGAGGAATCTTCGATGTGATAATGGGTAATCTCTCGATTAATGATATTCCTGCAAAAGTCTTATTTGATCTTGGTGCATCGCATTCTTTCATTTCAAGACCTTTGCATCTAAGCATGAGTTGGTTTTCAAGATTTGCCTAAACCATTATCGGTTGTCTCTCGGGTAAATTCATGCATGCAAGCTCCATGGTTCGGATGTTTCTATCAAGATGGGCGATTCTGATTTACGGCTAAACCTATTGTCCTTGGTGACTCGGATATTGATCTTATTCTCGGAATGGGTGGCTTTATCAGCACAAGCTCGGCTTGATTGTGCTGCGAGGAAATTCAATTGACTCACTCTTCTAATGATGTGATCATCTATGCGCTTCGTGATGAAACCATTGGTTGTTTTCTCTCAATGAGAGGCGAACTGAATACTATCGCTCAATTCGGTCGTTTGTGAGTATCAAGATGTCTTTCGGAAGAGCTTAGGGTATGCCTCCTCATCGGCGATTGAGTTCGTTATCGATCTTGAGCTTTGGCTGAACTTCGTTTACAAGCGTCCATACAAGCTTGGACTGATGAGCTGAAGGAATTGAAGAAGCAGCTCGATGAACAAGAGCGTGCAGGTTTGATCGGACGAGTTCATCTCCTTGGTTGTGTGTGTTCTTTTTGTCAGAAGAAGGATGGCGCGGACCCGACTTTGTGTCGATTACTGTCCATTGAATAAGAAGACAATCAAGAACAAGTATCCACTTCCCAACATCAATGAGCTTTTGAGCAACTCAAAGGTGCTCTGATGTTCTCAAGCTTGACCTTCCATTATGGGGTATCATCAGATTCGCATTATTGAACAAGATATTCCCAAAGCGACATTGGAACAAGCTTTGGTTCTTATGAATATCTTGTCATGTCTTTATCGGCCTTGTCACTCCTCCAACATTCTCTCGGATGATGAACTTCATATTCAACCCCTACACCAATGAATTCGTCTTGGTCTATCTTGATAATATTTTGGTCTTCTCCAAGAATAAGAAGGATCATGCCAAACATTTGCGATTGGTACTAGACAAGCTCGGAGTATCAATTCTATCACGAAGTTCTCCAAATGTGAATTTTGGCTTGATGAAGTGCTTTATCTTGGTCATATCATTTCCATAGGGCATTGGCATTAATCGAGAAGGTGTCCGCAATTGTGAATTAGGAACCTCCTCGGAATGTCAAGCAGCTCCATGATTTTCTCGGTCTTGCAAGCTATTGCGAAGATTAGTTGAGAACTTCTCCAAGATTGCAAAACCTCTTTCCAACCTTCTCGAGAAGCATGTGAAGTATATACAGTCTCCACGGAGTGTGGCGTTGCTTTCAATACTCTCAAGAGAAACTCGTCACAGCTCTGTCTTGACTCCTCTGATGAATCCAAGCCATTTGAAGTTTTACGTGATGCTTCTCTTCAGGTCTCGGTCTTGTGTTAATGCAAGAGAAGAGAGTTGTGGCTTATACCTCTCGCCAGTTGAAGCCCAGAAAAGAATTACCCCTCACGATCTTGAGTTGGCGGCGATTGTCCATGCATTGATTACATGGAGACATCTCTTGTTGGGAAGGAAAGTGGACATTTTCACCGATCACAAGAGTCTCAAGTATATCTTCACTCAACCCAACCTCAACCTCGGAGCCGGACTTCGATGGTCGAGAAATGATTCAAGAAGTACAACAAGTATTGAATATACTCGGGAAAAGCCAATGTCATTGCAGATGCTTTGAGCGGGAAGGCTTCTTTGCCTGATCTAATCCTCAAGCCCTTCGATCGGATCTGTGAATCTTTCATAAGCTGAATCTTCAAGTTGTTCCTCAAGGCTTTCTTGCCAACCTCATAGTCTCTCCTACTTTGGAAGATCAGATTCGTGAGGCTCAACTTCTAGATGCCATGGTGAAAAAGGTGAAGCGATGGTATCGACAAGGGAATTTCAAGTACAAGTGCTTCCACGTTGATGACAAAGATACTCTTTTCTTTGAGGACGGATTGTGGTTCCTAAGGGTGATCGAGAAAAGTCATTATGAAGGAGGCTCACAATTAGCTTCTATCCATTCATCACGGAATACGAAGATGTACCATGACCTCAAGCAGTCATATTGGTGGACTTCGAATGAAGCGAGAAATTGCTCAATTCGTGAATGAGTGTGATGCTGCGAGAAGAGTGAAAGCGAGAACACCAAAGACCAGCTGGTCTCCTTCAACCTCTTGCTATTCCTGAATGGAAGTTTGATCATATCGAGGTGGACTTCGTGGCTGGCTTTCAAAGTCCAAGCATGGAAATGATGCTATCTTCGTTGTCATTGACAAGCTAACTAAAGTGGCTCATTTTCTTCCTATCAAAGAATCCATCACAGCAGCTTCGGTTAAGCGAGCTATACACCTCCGAGTTTTCTCCTTGCACGGCATTCCACAAGTGATCTCTTGAGACCGTGGCAGCATCTTTACCTCCAAGTTACAGGATTCTTTTGAAGAAGGCCATGAGGCACCAACATTCGTTTCAGACCAGCTTTCCATCCTCAAACAAGTGGCCAAGTTGAGCGAGTAAATCAAATCCTTGAAGATATGCTCAGGGCTTGTGTCATTTCCTTCGATATGAAGTGGGAAGATTGTCTTCCATATGCGGGTTCTCCTACAACAACAGACTTCCAAGCGAGTTGAAGCAAGGCCCATTCGAAATTCTCTATGGCGAAAGTGCGTTACTCCTCTCAATTAGTGCAGGGCAATTGAGCGCCAACTTCTTGGCAATGACTTGATCCGCGAAGCGGAAGAAATGTGCCAAGTCATTCGTGAGAATCTCAAAGCAGCCAATCAGCGCGGAAGAACTATTATGATGATAAGCACCGTGATGTGGCTTTTGAAATCGGAGACCATGTCTACCTCCGCGTCTCCAATGAAAGGCACTGTTAAACCCGGTATCAAAGGAAGCTTGCCCCTAGATCGTGGGTCCTTTCAAGATCATTGGCAAAAGCGATCTAAGCTATCAACGAGCTTCCATCCAACTTTGCAAATGTGCGCGATGTGTTTCCGTGTCACGGCCATAAAGTGCTTCAAGACTCCTGAGCGCACTATCAACCGAAGAGATTGACCTTCAAGAAGATCTCTCTTATCATGAGCACCCGTTGCTATTCTTGAAGAAAGCGGCGCCAAGACTGCAACAAAGTCAATCAAATTCCTGAAAGTGAAGTGGTCACACCATTCCGAATGAGAAGCTACTTGGGGCGAGGATCACCTCCGTTCTGAATATCGGAGTTCTTTGAGTCCTAGATCTCGGGGCGAGATCCTCTTGCGATGGTGGAGTGTTGTAACACCCGGAGTAACTTTCCATATTTGTAACTCCAACTCTTGCCATTTTCGGCATTGTTATATGATATTCCCTCGTGGTTGGGTTTTCCTCTTTTGCATTTTGTTCATGTCATGCATTTTATATCATGCCATCATGTGCATCGCATTTGCATACGTGTTAGTCTCATGATTAGAGCATTTTTCCCGTTGTCCGTTTTGCAATCCGCACTCCTATCTCCCCGGCTGACCCTTTTACGTTTTCGGTAATGCGGGTACAAAACCTTCTCGAAATGGACCGAGAGTTTGTCTAGTGGCCTTGGTATACCACCGTAGACCACAGGTCAAGTTTGGTCATTTGGATTTAATTTGGTACTCAGCGGTTAACCGCACTCTCTTGAAGGCCTCTTTTAAGTTGCAGCCCAACACCTTCAAAAAGCCCAATAACCCATCTAAGTCACTTCCATGCTCTCCGTCGTTCGATCACGCGATCGTGTGGTGGTAACCACCTCATTTGGACTCTCCTAGCTCCCTCTATGCCTATTTAAGCAACCCCATCCAAATCCGGGATCATTCCTCCAAAACCCTAAAATCCGTCCCCGCGCCGCGGCGAACGTGTCCGCCGCCGGACAAAATCGCCGCCGCCCTCGCCCAATCCGCCGCCACCTGTCGCCAGCCGCCGCGCCGCCTTGGCCAGCCGCGAACGAAGGCAGCCAGCCCGCTAGCAGCTTGTATACCGCGCCCGCGCTGGCCCGCCCGCGCCGCCTGACCTCCTCGCCGCCACCTACGCCCACCCCCGGCCGGCCCGGCCCCGCCGCACGCCCGCCCGCCACCATCACCTCGCCCCGCCGGCGGCCGCCGCCGCCGGATCTCGCCAGCCCGCGCCCACCGCGCCCCCGCCACCGCGCCTCTCCGGCCCGCCAGCCGCCTCGCCGGCCGGCCCAAACCCAAGCCGCCTCCTCCGGCGCCCGCCTTCGCCGTGCGCCCTCGCCCTCGTCCGATCCGCGGATCCGGCCTCGGTCCATGGCGCCGCCGTTGACCTCTCTCCCCTCACTTTTCTCTAAGTTTTTCATATCTATGAATTTTGTTGCATTTTCAGCAGAGTGTATCTTTGCATCTGTGGGTCCATTTTAGCGTATAATATATCAAAATGTTAAATATCGAAGAGTAGATCATTTCATCTCATTGCATAATTTTCATTTGAGCTCATCTTGATGCCCGAAATGCTGTTGGAAGTGTGCTATGTGATGTTAGTTTCTGTTCTTAACAGAATTTGCACTTTTGTTATTTTGCCATGATTAATGTGTGCACCCTATGAATTTGGAGTCCTACATGTGTTTTGAAATATGCCATGCCATCTTTACAGGGGTGTATGCCATGTATTTTTGTGATCTATGTGGTGACTAGCACAAGTATGCAAAGTAGGTGTCCTGATGTTGCTGATTTCAGCTCTGTTTTGCTGATATTTTGATGCCATGTTTACTTGATGCTACCGAGATCCATGCATATTTTGAGATACTTCAGTAAGGACGTTTTGTAAAACATGTCTTGCTCTATCCATCCATGCCTTTGTTTGCAATTATTGAGTGCCATAGCTTGAGTCAATCAGGCTCTACTTTTGCTATCAAATGTTTCCTGGCAGATTGTTTACATGTTATTCAATTTTGCCAAGGTTGTTGTGGTTGATCCATTTATGCTATGTTATTGTTCATGCCATGTATGTCTTCTATGTCATGTTTTCTTGATGTATGTATGCTTAGTTTTTCATATAAGGCTCTGTAGTGAGTGCATTGAGCTTGTAAACATGCCTACTTGTTATCAGTTTTGACATGTCATGTTGCTGAATCTGTTAGCGAAACTTTCAATATTGACATGGGTATTACTATATTTTCTGATCCTTTTTTGGCTTATGGTCAGTAAGGGACTTTTGTTCTATGCTTTGAGTAGATTCATGCCATGCCATGTTTTGCTATTTTAAGGTCCTGTAGCATGTAGTTTTGCTGCTCTGAACATTTGCAACCTGATGCTGTTTTGCCATGTCCAGCCTGATATTTTGTGCACTTTTGCCATGCTTGTTTGAACCTGTTATGATGTGAACTAGCGGTAGCTCAGTGCTCATCTTTTGTCGAGCATCTTCGTAGATCATTGCCATGTACTTTTTGATACGTTTGGGTGCAGTAGCTTAATTAATTATTTGCTTGCTAAGTGGCATCATGTTGTTAATGGCAGATTTGTGCCGTTCTTGTTTTGCTTGTCATTTGCAAACCGTGCATCCGATTCGGTGATCTTTATATCGATTTCAACGAAATCATCTCATCTTTCAGTGGCGTACTGGGTTTGCCAAGTTGATGCCTGGTTCATCATTACCTTCCGGGCCTTTTATCGTATTGCATATCACATCCATATATCATGCCATGTTTTGCATCATGTTGATTGTGCATGGCACCGTGATTTATTTTGGTTCCTTTGTTTGTCTTTTTGCTTTGGGTAGAGCGGAAGCGAGTCGTGAGCGAGGACCTGTTAACAGCGCACGAGGATCAAGCTTTACGACAACTCTGAGAACATTGCAGAGCCAGATGACCATACCCTCGAAATCACTTCTATCTTTGCTATGCTAGTTGCTCGCTCTTTTGCTATACCTATGCTGCGATGCCTACCACTTGCTATATCATGCCACCCATGTTGCCATGTCAACCCTAACTATCCTTTTCCTAGCAAACCGTTGTTTGGCTATGTTACCGCTTTACTCAGCCCTCTTATAGCGTTGCTAGTTGCGAGAGGTGCTGAAGTTTGTTCCTTGTTGGAACATGGAGATGTTGTTCCTTGTTGGAACATGTTTACTTATTGAGGATATCACAATATATATCTGCTATAATTAATACATCTATATACTTGGTAAAGGGTGGAAGGCTAGGCCTTATGCTGTGTTTTGTTCCTCTTGCCACCCTAGTTTCCGTCATACGGTGTTATGTTCCTTGATTTAGCGTTCCTTACGCGGTTGGGTGATTTATGGGACCCCTTGACAGTTCGCTTTGAATAAGACTCGTCCGGCAAGGCCCAACTTTGGTTTTACCATTTGCCGCCTAAGCCTTTTCCCACAGGTTTCGCGAGGCGAGGGTCATCTTTATTTTAACCCGGGCCAGTTCTCCTTGAGTGCTGGTCAACGAAGCGATGTCCGGCGCCCTTGGGCAATCAGGGTTTATGCCAACCCGGCGTCTGGCTCATCCGGTGTGCCACGAGAGCGAGATATGTGCAGCTCCTATCGGGTTGTCGGCACATTAGGTGACTTGCTGGTCTTGTTTTATTCTTTCTCGAAATGTCTTGTAGTCAGGGATTCGAGATTGATCGGGTCTTCGGTAGAAGGATATCCTTCATTGACCGTGAGAGCTTATAATGGGCTAAGTTAGGACACCCTGCGGGGTAATATCTTCGAAAGCTGCGTGCGCTTGGTTATAGAGGCAGATGGAATTTGTTAA
This sequence comes from Aegilops longissima, assembly GCA_021605205.1. Classification (NCBI taxonomy): domain Eukaryota; kingdom Viridiplantae; phylum Streptophyta; class Magnoliopsida; order Poales; family Poaceae; genus Aegilops; species Aegilops longissima. The sequence goes on from JAHIAM010008621.1 coordinate 9,399, forward strand.
TGTCGGGTTGTAGAAAACCCGAAGTTGACCTCAAATAAAATACACATCAACCGCGTGTGTAGCCGTGATGGTCTCTTCTCGGTAGTCGGGGAAGTGAACCTGATGTTGGAGTTATGTCGGCGTAAGTAGTTCGGGATCACTTCTTGATCGCTACTAGCTTCACGTCCGTGCTTTGCTTCTCTTCTCGCTCTCTTTTTGGCGATAGCCACCATATATGCTAGTTAAACTTGCTGCAGCTCCACTTTACTACTCATCCTTCCTATAAGCTTAAATAGTCTTGATCTCGCGGTGTGAGATTCTTTGAGTCCCGTGACTCACAGATACTTCAAAAGCGAGTTGCGGAGTTCCGGTGATGCGGTGCGGGTGACTCAGCCGAGCTCAAGTGGGAGTTCGGCGAGGCGTGGTCGTTACTATGTGTCTTTTCTGATGATCAGATAGTGGTGCCCAGTTGGGGCGATTCGGGGATACTTGTAGCGGTTTGGGGTATCTTCTTTTATTTTGGTTCCGTGGTCGGACCTTGAGTGTACTCTGAATGATGGATGTTTATTTATGTCTTTGTGTGAAGTGGCATTTGTAAGCCAACTATGTATCTCTTTCCCTTATTTATTACATGGGTTGTGTGAAGATTACCTCACTTGCGACATTGCTTTCAATGCGGTTATGCCTCTAAGTCGTGCCTCGACACGTGGGAATATATTCGCATCCAGTATGAATACATTGGCCGTGAGGGCCTTGTTGAGTGATACGCTTGGCTTGTACACAGCTTCTTTGCCATTGATTTTACGGGCTTGACAGAGGGGCCTCGATGGCGCGCGATGTGAAGTCTTCATTGAATTTCCTCCACTTCTTTGGCTTGTCTCGCCAACTTGGCTTGGCGCTTGGCCCATTCTTGGAGAAATCCTCCTGCAGCTTGATCTTTGGTGGGGTTGACTTCTTGGCAGTGCCAATGGAGCTCTTGGGCATGGAGGATTCGGTGCAAATTTCTTCATGTACTTTGGAGTAACATACATGTACTCCTCCATTCCCTTTCCATCTCCTTTCAATCCTCTGAATGCGCTTTTTGCGCTGATTTTTATTTTCCTTGCCAAACTTGGCTTCTATCCATGTGCAATAGTCAGACATAGATGTCCTCGGTATCTCAAAAGCGGTCATGACCTCAGGCCTCTTTCCTCCTTTACGTGGCTTCTTTCCTTCTGCCATATTCTTGGTGAGAATTTGAACAATCGAATTCTCTGAAGAAGTATGCAACTTTTCTTCAAGGAGCTGCAAATGAGTTAAGTTGATGAGAACCTAGTGATTCAGCGGACGGACATGAGCACTGTGAGACGAGTATAGTTGCGAGGAATTTGGAGAGGTCATATCGTTCTCAAAGGTTTTCAAAAAAGAACTGGTTTGAGGAATTTGACGAGATGAGCCTTGAAGAATTTCACTAGCGATCTTTGTCTTAGGTTCGAGTTGTATAGATCGAGGATCCACACAATTGAGGAATCTTGAAGAAAAATCATTGCTTAGAAAGCGAATCAAAATGTATTTCGTTTGAGGTGTTCATATGTGTGAAGATTTTAGAATAAACACCTATGAAGATTTTCGGAAGGTCTGAGAATCAAGCGAGTAATAAAAGTAACTTTTAATTACCGGCCGAAGAACCTGACGAATGAGAAGTGTAGATTAGAAGTTAAATCGAGTTCAGATCTCCACGCCCTAACTTCGGCGGAGGAAGGCAGCTCTGGCGGCGTGAGTGAAAATTTCAGCGGTCGGCGGCCTTGATGCAGCCAATGACGAGGTCGACGGTGAAACTCTTCCTCACCGGCTGACGATGGAGTAGCGGCGGTGCTAGGGTTTGAGAAGCTTGGCGAGAGAGAGGCGGTCGTGAATAAAGGAAGAGGCGAAGGGGAAGGGGTATATATAGCCACGGTGAAAAACTGTCGCCAGAAGATTTTGGAATGAGCGTGCTGACCCTTCTCATTAAGCAGACAGGGTGTCACCACGTCTTGAAAAGTGGAGATCGTGTTAGATCGTGGGTGAATAGATAAGTCTAACGTAGGAAGCGAGAGCAGTTGAGCGGCAAACCGAAAATTTTGATAGGATAAGTTAAAAGTTTAGTTCGCAATTTCTTCGGTGACAAGGACCGAGTGAAGATTTTGAGCGAGTTTCAAATAGAGCAGCACATGAAGAATTTTTGAATAGATTGGGTTGAGTATAGCATAGAGGAAAGGGTCGATCACATTCACTTAGTAGAAAATGCAACTTGAGGAAATAGCCATAAGTGAATCTTTGTAGAGGACATAAACCCTTATATATATATATATATATATATATATATATATATATATATATATATAATGATGAGTAAAAGCAGCGGAAAGCAGTGAAGATTTTGCAAAGTTGAAGAATTTGAAAAGCAGGAATTTCAAAGCGAGGAAAAACTCAAATTGAAGATTTTCAACTTTGGTGGTGGCGTGACCCACCATATAAGAATGATGATTTCAGACACAGCGTACAATTGTCGTGAGGTTACGAGAATCAAATTTCTCATTAATTTCTTCACACTTAGAGTGTTATTCTTCATTGATTGAAGAAAAGCGTTTCTTCATGTGTTGCACATCTAAGTCATCAATTTTGCATAAGTGTCGGGATGTGTGTCCTTTTCAAAGAACATTCGAAGATTCTAAGATATTTAGCTCACACGCAACTTGCTAAATCTCTTCTCATCCAAGGGCTTTGTGAAGATATCGGCTAGCTGTTCTTGGTCTTCAAGCTGATCAATAAAGATGTAAGCCCTTCAACACATGATCATGAAGAAAATGATGGTGAATCTGAATGTGCTTTGTCTTGAGTGCTTGAAGCTGGGTTGTGAGCAATCTTGATGGCACTCTCATTGTCACGATAGAAGGCACATTCTTCATGTTGATGCCATAGTCCTTGAGAGTTTGCTTCATCCACAGCAATTGAGCACAACAGAACCATAACAATGTACTCGACTTCCGCGATGGAGCGGTGATCGCATGATTCTGTTTCTTCAAGGACCAACAGACCAAAGATCGTCGAGGAAATGACAAGTACCAGATGTTGACTTGCGGTCCACACGATCACCAGCATAGTCGAGTGAGAATATCAATGAGATCAAAAGTAGAGCCCTTGGGTTACCATAATCCTAGTGTTGGTGTGTGAGCTAGATATCAAGAATATGCTTCACTGACCTTATGGTGTGATTCCTTGATGTAGCTTGAAATCGGGCACACATACAAACACTAAACATTATATCTGGCCTAGATGCACATAAGTACAATAAAGAACCAATCATGGGCGGTATACCTTGTGATCAAAGTCAATACCATTTTCATCGATGCATAGATGGCCATTTGTGGGCATAGGATTTTTGATGCCTTTGCAATCTTGCATGCAATTTCTTGAGAACATCTTTGAGGTATTTCTCACTGAGATATGAATATTCCATTGTCTTGTTGGCGAATTTGAAGACCTAAAAAGAATTTCAACTCTCCCATAATAGACATTTGATATTCTTCACTCATCATATAAACAAATTCATCACTATAACGTTGGTCGATTACTGACCAAAGATAATATCATCAACGTATATTTGGCACACAAACAGTTCACCATCATAAGATTTAGTAAAGAGAGTAGGGTCGAGTGAACGGGTGTGAAGCCATTCTTCAAAGAATTCCTTCAAAGTATCATACCACGCTTGGGGGGCTTGCTTGAGGCCATAGAGGGCCTTGTTGAATCTGAAGACATTGTCCGAGTTCTTTGGATCTTCAAAACACAGGGTTGAGCAACATATACTTCTTCCTCAAGCTTACCATTGAGGAATGCACTTTTCACATCCATTTGATATAAAGTGATATTATGATGGTTAGCATAAGCAAGTAATATCGAATAGCCTCAAGTCTAGCAGCAGGTGCAAAAGTTTCATGAAATCAATTCCTTCAACTTTGTGTGTAGCCTTGAGCTACAAGTCGTGCTTATTCCTCACCACAAGGCCATTTTCATCTTGCTTGTTGCGGTAGATCCACTTTGTGCCAATGATATTATGCTTGCGAGGATCACGGGCGTTTGACCAGTTCCGGACGTTGTTGAGCTCAAGCGATGTAATTCTTCTTGCATGGCCTGAATCCACTCGGGCTCGAAAATGCTTCATCTACCTTAGTGGGCTCGTGATAGAGACAAAAGCATAGTGCCCACAAAAGTTAGATAAATGTGAAGCTTTTGAGCATGTGAGAGGACACGGTGCTTCAATGTCATCGATGATCTTGTCAACTTGCACTTCTTTTTGCTGCGAGGATGAGCTGGTTGTCGTCGAGGAATTTGATCAGCGTTTTCTTGACACCATTTTTTCTTGACATTATCCGGGTGCATCAGCTCGGCGTTCTTCACGTTACGGAATGAATTCTTGATGAGAATTACATCCTCGGTTGCCTTGAGTTTGATAGATTCCTCGGTCTGGTTCATCTATCACATAAGGTAGGTGCTCTCTTTGCGAGCCATTAGTTTCATCGAACCGCACATCTGGTTTCAACAATCTTTTAAAGAACATCGTTGAAGACTACTGTAGGTGTGCCGAGTCCTTTCCATAACCAAGCATAAAACCTTCATGTGCTTTGGTGCAAATTTAAGCGTTGTGATGAGGATCTCTAATCCAGCATTTAGCACGAAGACTTTGAAATATCTTTCATTGGGTTTCTTATCGTTGAGGAGTTCATAGGGTCTTCTTGAAGAATTTGTGAAGATATACTCACATTGATGATGTGGCACGCGATATCAATTGCATCAATCCAAAAGCGGCAGAGGCATTTTGTATTCATCAAGCATAGTGCGAGCCATCTCAACAAGGATACATTCTTGCGCTCCTGGCGCCATTTTTCTGAGGAGTATAGGGGCGAGATAACTCATGAGTAATACCAAGTTCATCAAGATAGTCATCAAGACCGAATTCTTGAACTCAGTTCCATTGTCACTCTGATGTGCTGATCATCACACCAATGTTGGTTGAAGCCCTCGAGGAAAATAGTTTGAAGACTTCCACACTTCATGTTTGTAAGTGACAATGTGTACCCATATGTATTGAGTAATCATCAACAATAAATAAGCCATATAGAGATGCATCATTAGTATTTGTTGAGTAATGATTATGACCAAAGAGGTCCATGTGAAGCAATTGAATGGACGAGTAGTAGTCATGATAGTCTTATTTGGATGCTTGGCCTTAGTCATTTTCCGACTACGGGCTCCACACAAGTGATCCTTGAGGAATTTGACATTTTCAATGCCAATGACATGCTTCTTCTTCCATAGCGTGTGCAAATTCCTCATGCCTGCGTGACCAATGTCGTCGATGCCATAGCCAACCTTACGAATCTTTTGCAAGTAGGCACCGGCTGGTTGTGGTCATGTAGAAATCAACAATATACAAGTCTCCTCTCCTAAAGCCTTGAAGACTTTGGAATGTCGGCTTCCATAATCACAACACAACAATACTTGCCAAAGAGAACAACCATTTCATGATCACAAAGCATTGAGGGTGACATGAGGTTGTATCCTAAGGACTCAACAAGCATGACTTTGGCCATGTGTATGTCCTAGAGATGTATCATAACCAGAACCAATACGACTTTTGCCTTTGTCAACAAAGATGATATGCTTGGATGTGGCCGGTGATAGGGAGCATCCATCAATAGGTTCTTGTCACCGGTCATGTGATTTGTACATCCACTATCGAGACCCACTCATTGGCTTTGGGTTGATCATCCTGCGAGATGAATTAGTGCAACTTACGATCTCATATACTTCATTAGTGAAGAATATGATATCAATTTCATCGAGATGAATTTCATCAAGCGATAAAACAAATATAGCATATGAGGGCGTGTGAAATGAAAGTTCATTTCTTCATGATTAACTTCGTCCTTCGAATAATGTTGTCGGGTCCCAGCCAAATTATCGGACTATAAAGCACGTCTGGAGACTGACCCTGCAGAGAAATTAGTTCTTTTCTTCACCACCCACATACTGAAGGGGTGGCAAAGAGTTCATTACTCTGCAGAGCTCAATATGAGAATGGTGGCATAGAGGCCATTCCATTTACGTTTCACATAAGAGGGTTTAGGGTAAGCATATGAATAAGCGAGAGAAATTCTTGAGGACTTATGAACATATTGGTTTGAAGAATAATGCACATATTCACAGCCCTTAGCTCTACCACCGTAAAGCGAGTTGTTATACGATGATGATCATATGAGGACTTTGATCCTTTTGAAATTTGATCCACGTGAGGGACCTTGGTCGATATGAGGACTTGGATCCATATGAAGAATTTGGTCCGTATGAATAGTTTGACACAGGGTTCCTATTCTTCACAGGTGGTGTCATGAGGACATTCACCTAAAGACTTTCAAGAGCACCTTTTGGGAACCCAGATTTTCTTCATAGGAGGCTGTTCTGCGATTAGTGCCAACATATCTAGCAAATACTTCACCATTCTGATTTTTGAATAGTTTATAGTTGGAGTCAAATGACTCATCGGAGAAGAATGAGGAGATTCACATGTAAACCCAGATAAGTTAGATGGATCAGCTGGAGGTCCCTTTGCACAACCCAAGAGGTTTTGGGGTCTTGCTCGGGCTTCAATATGTTCCATCGACATTGAGTTTCCTCTCAAAGGCAATACCCTCTTTCCTAGGGTTTCTGTTGAGGATCTGCTTTTAAGCACATCACAAAAGTCGATGCCCTTTGAGGCTTTTGTACATACTGTCATGTACAATTCCTTCAATACTGCATCATCGATTGATACTAGCAATGTCCTCGGATGAGGAATTAGTGATAGCGAGGGCAGAGTGAAGAATTTATGTAATTGAAGCATTTGAACATTGGGGTGAAGAATTAAGCGATTCACGTTCAATGCACTTTAAGCATGGAGGAACAAATTCTTCACGAGAATCGTTGATTTGTTGAAAAAGTAATGAATCGCGCTCATACGAAGATCTTCATAACTCACTCTTAGCTTCTCAAGATCTTGCTTTCTTTGAAGAAATTCATAAGAAAGCTTCTCATGATCGAATATGAGTGTTATGATGACCTTGAAGGCTGTCAAACCTAGGCTGAAGTCTCTGAAGATTTTCGAGTCGAGGCTTTAGTCGCGATCCATTTCTTCACCCAACATATCATCACTTTTATCTAGCATGTTTTGAACCTTTTCCAAGGCCGTTTGTTGTTTAGTGGCAATGCAAACAAGTTTGGTATAACAAGGTCCAATATCATCATCGAGATCCATCATCATCCAGATTCATTGTCACTAAACTTCGGATGAGGAACATTCGGTTACCTTGTCACCCTTTGCCATGAGACATGATGCAAAAGATGATGATTACGGTTTGAAAGTCATCGTTTTGAGGATTCCTTGAAGTCCTCGAACCAAGGATCATGACAGGTTCGATGACCTTCATAGACATCGAGATTCGGTCCCGAGATAAACCGCATTGCAAAGATGCATGATGCTTGTGAATTCATCTCTGGATGGCGAGAACGGATGATGTCGCTAGCCATGATGTCAAGTCGAGTGTACTTCCGAATGTCATCAGTCCAGCCTTCTTGCATAGATCAGTAAGACCAATCTTAGTGGCGGTCCGCAGCTCATGTTCATTGCCATGGCGCTTCCTCATCATGGCCTTCCACTTGAGATAATCATGACCGTCGAAGATAGGGCATGTCACTTTCTTCATACTGCGATCGACATAACTAAAACTCCGGTGGTTAAACCAAAATCACACGAGAACAAGGGGTACCTTGCTCACGATACCAATTGAATCGTTATATCGACTAGAGGGGGTGAATAGGAGATTTTATGAATTCTTCACTTAGGAATTTGCTGGTGGTGAAATTCCTAATGAAATTCTACCTGGCGGAATAAGTACTCAGAAGTAAGCATAACGGAATCACGGGCATGGTCATCATGATGAAATGAAGACAATCTACAGTACAAAAAGCGTAATCACGAGGATAACACAAGTTGAAGATAAGAGGCGAAGAAATTGAGCGAGGAAATTTAGAAAGTCTTGATCAAAGTCTTCAAACACATATATAAACAAACACTCAACACGATTATGAGGAAATGAAAGAGATGAGGAAATAGAACCGGTAAGGTTGGTGAAGACAATGATTTGGTAGACCAGGTTCAAGCTACTTTGTCTCGGTTATGCGTGCAGGTTGGGCCGGTTGGGTATTTAAACTCGAGGACACACAGTCCGGGACACCTAGTCGCTAAGCACGCAGCTCTCGACACCAAGTCCTCACCGTATTCTTCTTGAACAAAGGTCACCTGAGACCTTGTCCAATCACTTAGTGGTAAGTCTTGAGCGACTTCCAAACCTTCAGACTTGGTCCATCAGCGATCCACAATTCCTCTTGGATGCTCTAGACCATGGCCTAACTAACGTCTGGAAGAAGCACAATTTTCAAAGGTAACAAGCGTCGGATCACATGAGATCAATCTCTTGATGATGCTCAATCACTTTGGGTTTTATGGGGGTTTGATTTTGGGTTTTCCTCACTCGATGATTTTCGCTCAAAGTCCTCGGAGGATGGGTTGCTCTCAAATGACAAGTGCCAAGTTCTCTCGGAGCAGCCAACTAGCTAGTGGTTGTGAAAGTGACTATTTATAGCCTAAGGAGCAGCCCGACATGATGAGACATAAATGCCCTTCAATGATATGACCGTTAGGTGGATAAGATATTTTGGAACAGGTGGCGTGCAGACATAGCAGATCGGAAATTTGACTCAAATTCCTCGGGGCTATCATGTTCCTCCTTGTGTAGGCAAGCGATCATGTTGTGATTCCTAACTCCTCGATCGAGAACAAATTCCTCAGCGACGGAAGAACTTGTCTCACATCAGCAGAAAGAAATTGACTAGTATGTAAAGATTACCAAAAGCTTCTTTCAGAAGGATTGGTAGGTGTAAGATTTTGAGTTGAGCATCACATGGAAATTTTTCCTTAGTATTTCCTCGACCCCCTTAACAGTCTGGTGTTTCCTATGACTCAAGAAAGAGAAAAACGAAACTATGAAAAAAAAGTCTTCACACTTCATGTTCCTCAAATGAATACCAAGTCTTCAAGGTCACACCAATTTCTTCACTTTCAAAGTCTTCAGAAAGTCTTTAGAATACCAAAGTCTTCAGACAAAGAACTTCATTTTTAGGGGTCGACTTTCTATGTAAATATCAAACTCCTCATAGACTTATAGACCTGTGTACACTCATAAACACATTAGTCTCTTAACCTATAAGTCTTCAATACACCAAAATCACTAAGGGTCACTAGATGCACTTACAATATTGCCATGTCACATTCATGCATCATATTGTAGCTTTGCATTGATTGTGTTTCCTCTCTGTTGCGTAACGTTCCCCTTCCGTAGAGCGTGGTTCGACGATGAGTTCGATGACACCGATGAAGAGCTATACTATCTTGGAAGTGTCGGGCAAGCAAAACCCCTTGTTCATTCCGATACAATCCTCTCTCGCTCTGCTCTCTTTTACTGCATTAGGACAACAATGCTTCAATGTTACATGTTGCGGTCCTTTCCTCTGCATGACCTGTCATTGCCATAGTAAATAGATGAAACCCACTAGCATGAGTAGGAGTTGTTTGAGCCCTGATGTGCCTACTCATTCATGCTTGTTTGTCATGCTGCTATTGCATAGAGTTGTGTCGATCGATTCGCCGGGGATGAATTGGGAAGTTGTGAACATGTCCTCTTGTTGAGAGCTAAGTGTGTGAACACGATTTGGTAAAGGTAGCGGTGGAGAGGCCATGTAGGAGTACATGGTGGGTTGTCTCATTAAACGTCCTCGGGAACTGGAGTTACGTGTTTGTGATCCATGAGCAGTTACTACCACACATTGGGTTCGGTAACTCGACCCCTCTCGACTTATTAATCAACTTGATCTCTCCGGGAGTTGCAACTAGTTTACGGTGTTTGTAGGTAGTGTTAGTAGTCTACCAAGTGGCACCCGGTATAGGTGGGCTTGGGGACAGACTAGGCATAGTGTACGGTGTACCAAGTGGCACCGGATGGTGAGCTTGGAACCCTGCTCACATCGTTTGGGGCCGTGAGACACCCGGCTGGATCTCCTTGCGGA